>JAUUDW010062722.1:0-16405 GCA_032361385.1 Panulirus guttatus
TATTTTAAAATTTGATAATTTTCACTGTTATGAAAGATTAAGCTTCTCCCATTAAGCAGTTTTCTTCAACAGTTCTTGATTTCAGTATTTGCTTTGTTTTTCCACAACCTATTCTTAGAAAGCCTTTGTTTTTTGAGTCTGTATATGCCCTCCACGTATACATTCTTTTTCCTCTCATTAGAGACTAACAATGAGCTCTAAGGATGGAATGAAAGATTCTTTAGATAATCAGGTCCTGAACTTACATGAGTGTTTGAGGCATGAAGGGGATAAAGCTAATTGAAGTGATGTGGTGACACTGTCATTGGGCTGATTGTTGGCATACGTAGCTGTCAGGGGAAACCATGGAAAGTTCTGTAGGGCTTGACTGTGTATTATACATGATATTTAAAGGGTAGATGTGAGCAAATGAGGCTGTTCGTTATTCATGGGATGCACAATCTTTTAGTTTCAGCTGCCACTTGGTGTTTACTGTGAGTCTTTACAATAGTCATGGACATGATTTGTTCTCTGTTCATGCAATTCCCTGAAATGTTTTACATGTGCCAAGTAATGCAAAAAAGATATTAACCCATGAAATAATGCAAGAATTGACTACGGATGAAAATACCTTAGGGGACCTACACAGACTCCAAAGTTGGTCTGATACATGGTTGATGAAATTCATCCCAAGCATATGTAAAGTAATGAGGATGGGACAGAGTCAAAGAAGGCCTCAATATGATCATTATCTAGCAGAAAATAAGTTTCAGGAATTTGTGTGAGAGAGGGACTTTTGGGAGTCGATGTCATCCCTAACCTGTTGCAAGAGTCCCACATTTGAAGAATAGCTCAGCAAACAAACTACCTTTCAAGTATATGGATAAGGAAAATGTAGATATGGGTATAGAAATATTTAAAAAGCTATTTTTATCCTACATAAGGCCAAAACTAGAATATGCTTCTCAAGTACGGTCATTATACTTAAGCACAGAGCTTATACAGATGGTCCAGGCGAAGGAAACAAAAATAGTAGCACAATTAAGAGAGCCTTGTTATAGGGAAACAGATAGAAGAGTGAAGGGTTGATCTGATTACAACCCTATGTTTTTTAAAACAGATCAGTGACATAGATAGTGAACTGTACTTCAAGAGATGTAGGGAAAGAACAACCAGAGAACATAACAAAATTAAGACAGAAAAGTTTTTAAAAAGATGTAAAGAAGTACTTTTATAGTAAGAGTGTGGTGGACATGGTTAATGCAGAAAGCTTATATGTATTAAAGAAATTTTATGACAGTACAGATGAGGACCCAAGAGTGTAAAACAAGCCCCAACCATACAATTAGATAATTGCAAATGCATGTAACATCAATAACCCCAGTACTTACACCAACCTCTAAACATGCAGGAAACAAGTGCCTTGGGAAGTACATTATACTTATTCAAAATGTTCATTGTCACATTTATAGTATTTTAACAAACTGGTATTAGTACATGCATGAAAACTTAATTAAGTACAGAATTTTTGTCAAAATGGGAACTTTGGCATCACTTGGGAACAGATCCCCTTTTACCATGGAAACCTGTGTCCTTTTCAACAGAACTTGCTTATATGAGCCTTTTCTAGGAATGCTAATCTTATATAAACAAAGGAAAGAGAAATGAGTGTAAAGAGTGAACAGGGAGGCTATGTGGTTGGAAAAATATCTCACATAAACAAGACTCCAATTTTTTATTATGAACTGATATGATTGAATAATGATGAACATACACAAAGTGAGTAATGGTTTTTATTTCCTTCTTGAAAGGCAACTTCATCCGTCTTCCCAATCCACATCATACAGCAGATATACGTCAGCAATGTATATATGCCTAAATTATGTTAATTCCAAAGGAACTAAATCTACAATAAATATATGAAAATTAATCCAATTACTTTGTATGAAAAAATTATGTATAAAAATTTTCATGAACATTATATTTTGGAAAATACAAGTAACAAGATACATACAGAAGATTACAATATATCATGGCAGTATTCATTTCAATTTGATATTGCATAAAACATCAATGGGTGGGAATAGAGACAGCATGGTAAACTGCATACAAAATGAAAAATAGAGAGTAAAGTTAAAAGAGTGAAACCACAAGAATTTTATAGGTGTAAATATTATAATCCTTGTGAATATGTAGTTGCATTTCAGATGCACACTTTAAAACCCCTGAACATCCAACTTTTAATACTGTACATAAAAATTACAAAATGAAAAAAAAAATTCTTTCACATAATTCTAAATTATAATAATTTGTTTTGGAAATGCCCCATCAGTTGTGAAACTGAATGAAGATTACTGAGTAGTGAACAAATACAGTGCCTCTAAACACTGTAAGTATTTCATAGAACATGAGGTCACATCAGCCTTGGAGTTAAAAACGTTCAGCACTGTAGCATACACGTGTGGATGCCTATGCCAAGTATGAAAAAAAAAAATCTGACTCATTCTTCTGTTAAAACAGGCATAACAAAAATGGATGCATGAGAAAGAATGACATTTATAACAGATGAAGATGAGAAAAAGCTATAAATTTTCTGCTAGAAATTTATCTGAACACATAATGGATAAGAGGAAGCTTGTGCTACCCAGAAATGCTTTATAAATATGGCAAAGAACCAATGAATAAGATGAAGGGAGAATAATCATAATGTATAATTGCATGACAAATGGAAATGGAGTGTGGTGTGATGATTTCAGACAGGAACAAGTATTGGAGAAAAGAATGCCAAAAGAATATAATAAACTATTGGCAGTGAAAAGGCATCATAAAAGTAAGGATGTCTACTTATACACAAAAGTGAGGGAATGTGTATGGGAGCAATTTTGCTAGAAAGGGATCTCTTTTGATAGTTCTGGTGTCAGAAAGAGATTCTGCACGGACTACACTGCTGTGTACTTGTGTACCAAGTAGATTCTGCATGGCTACACTGCTGTGTACTTGTGAACCATGTATCATACTACATAAGTGTACACTGGTAAACAGCATAACTTACAGCAATGCTGTATAGTGGTAAATGGTGCATTATAATACAGAACTGTATATGGATAAAGGGTATGTTGGTGCATTACAAAACTGCTGAATGCTGATTATCAATACACACTGCTGTACAGTGGTGAATGATTATCATATTTCATAACTAAGTATTGAAAAATGGTGTACCATATTACTCTATTAGTAATTATTGGTGTATTATACTTCAATGCAATACAGCAGTACAGTATATCACACTGCACTGCTATATAATAGTGATTGGTGCATCATGCTACACTGCAGCTTGGAGGTATATAGTGCATTATACAATCATAATGCACTGTTGTAAACAGGTGACTATTTTACTTCAATGATGTATTGTGATAAGTGGTGTATCATACTACAGTGCTACAGATCATCCTATGCTGTTGTACAGTGATAAAGAGTGCATCGTACTACTGTGGAAAATGTATTATCATATTACCTGGTTGTATTATGGTGAATATCCATCATACAACAGTGCTCTTTAGATATAAATGGTGTATCATACTACACTTGTGGAGTGGCCCCTTGATAGGGTCTGGAAAAATATTTTGATATAATTAAGAGGAGTGTTGAGGATGGGTATATGTAGAAAATGGACACTGGAAAAATAAGTAGATGAGTATTTCCAAATGGTGAGTGGTCAAAAGCAAGAGAAATCATAAGATTACATGAACTTAAGAAGATTAAGAAAACAACTATAGTGAAGGTACAATTATGTATGTATATTTATGGAGATTTTCCTTGATGAATCATCCTGGTCTACAGAATGAACATATCTTAAAAGACAAAAATACGAAGGAGACTTTACCTTAAAGATTGTTTGTTGCCTTAATTCCTGCGTAGTTGTAAAACCTTTAATGATTTAATCTTTTGATGTATATTTGTAATTTTGATTCTGGAGGGAACACATGACCAAATACCATAGTCTGATGTGCAACAAGGGAGTAATTCTTCCTTAAGATATTTAAACTGTTCATATCTGAAAAACTATCATCTTTTAACCTATCTACCTATTTCTTGTACGCAGTCAGCAACTGATTCATGAATATGGCAGCCATCCAAACACACTGAATTTCTCGTCACATAATTATGATTCTAAGCAATAATTGTGTTTTCCACATTTAAAAAGTACAGTGACTGAAATGTTAATGTAAAATCCTGCATGTGCCATCCTGCTTTGATTACAGGAAGTGGCATAAACAACAGAAAGAGAAACATATAGAGGTAGTGGATCTGTTTCTAAGAATAAATTCCAAATAAATTATAAAACTTTTATACTTCTCTGGACTCAAATTGTTTTCTAGAAACATAAACAGATCAAGTTAATTCTACTGTTATCAACCCAGAGTATCTAAACGTCATATAATAATCTAATCTGACTATTCTGTTTTATGTACTGTAGGTGTAATTCACACATGTATATTATAAATATATCAAATGATTTTCCCAAATTTTAATTGGTCCAATAAAACCGAACAGCAATCAACATGTGATTTTCTGTATATATAATATAAAAATATCTTTGGTATGCATCTTTTAGAATTTTACATTTGTAATCTTTATCAGTACTCACAAGTAACTTGCAAGGTAAACATCAGAGTAAAAACAGAATTTCTAAGTTAATGGGGAAATAAGAGAAATAGTAGTATGCTTAATAAATTTTTTGTGATATACTCAAAATTTTCAATGCCACGATATATGCATAATAATGCCATCCATCCAGGTTTAGTCCACTTTTAATAATTTTCCATTTCTGTTCTTTTCTGTAGTGCTCAAGGATGAGCAACTATAGAGTCAAGCTTCTTAAAGTTCCTTCCTATCTAACGACAGCACTGTTTTATCATTTTGAAGAAGCTACTAATAGGCCCTTCACATTCACACTAAATATTTCAATTTCTGAGTGAGCACAGAGTTCAATTGGTAACATAAATTAGCATTTGCAATACAAATTATGTATTTCACAAAGAAATTAATTTCATAAACAGGTCTGAGAAAGCTTACCATGCCATATCTAAATTAGATAACAGTCAGTAACAAACTATTGAGCGAGTGGTAGAAAAGTGGACTCTGTAATATAAACATGATTATACTGAAGATCAACTACTTGTCAGTTCAAATCTCATTTGGCATCCCAAAATACAGAAGCACTCATATACACTTACCATCTGTAACTGTGGTGGTACCTGGAGCTATGTAAACTGCCAACAATGAAGCACCAATATTCCCCCAGTGATGCTTTCTGTGACAGTCTCACTCATGCTTTCTCTTTGTGAACATGGACTATGGCAATGAATTCATAAAAGCCACCACTGGAGCACTTGAATTGTACAGTATATTGCTCTTTCATGTTATTGTGTAATATTTAAATGCCAAATCAAAAAGAAGGTATGATCAGTCATTTGATGACACTGGTACTTGGGCAGTGACTTTCATGGATTCAAGCCACGATGTAAAGATAATCCTCTTGACATGATACATTTTCTAAAATATATTGCTAATCTCTTGCCTCGGCCTTATGTTTTGGAGGTTTGAATCCTTTAAATTTCTTGGCAGATTTTCCTTTCTGGAAGTCTTTCCAACTGTTAACACGGTCTACTCTAGATTCCTGGAAAAAAACCATAGATGTTTATAAGCAGAAGATTTCATATGATGAAAAAGAAACTTCTTTCTAATAATAATCAAATTCAGTACTTTCATAAGTGCCTCAAAGACTTCACCTCAACCATTTTAATGTAAAATGAATAAAATGGAAAAAGAAAGCATACACACTAAAAAATCAGACATGGACTCGCTAGCATGTAGAGCTCATTACACGCCCTGCTTGTTTTGTAAGGATATTGCTTTCTGGTGCCATACACACTGCATAATCATCTACTCTGGGTGGGTTCATCTGGAACTGTTAACATTCCATATGTCCAGTTTTCTTTTGAAATTTTCAGTTCAGGTATCTCCTACTACAAGGTTTCTCAGTATTTTTTATTTTTTTGCATGTGCATTGTCCATTAAAAAACAATGAAACAATGTTGGTGGAGAGCATGGGCCAAATTGTGAAGGCCAGGATTGAGGTTTCAAAATCAATGTAACATCTCATTAAGTATGATGGTTATTCAGCAGAAAGCTGAAAGTATTCATCTATCTCTGGACGAAATTCTTCAAATGTCCGTCCTTAGATAAAGACCCAGGCATTCTTGACCCATCATCTGTATAACTTCTCTATGCCCTCCCAAATCCTGAGAGTTTTGAAATGCAAAATCCTGAACCATTTTGGGTACCATATATTGTACAATGTACTTAAAAATAATATTGTGTTTTGTTTTAAATTTACATTTTAAATTAATAATTCACCAGTAGTCTATACTATGTTTCTTAATTTATTAATATTTTTTGTATAGAATTTGACGAGAAATCACCTCTGCGAATGTACACCCCATTTTACACAGATCTAAGTTGGTTCGACAAAACAATGGAACATCACCATTTTTGCAAGGATCATGAAAATTTTTGTTAAGCACCATTTTGATAACGTAAAATGGAATTCCTGTATAATCAATTTCTACCTAAAAGAGTGGCAAACTCAATGTCTGGTCACCAAGTGTTTTCTATGTATAAGCCAAGATGACTAATAATCATCAATCAAGTCAAACAGAAGTTTAGCTATACCGCAGTTGATCCTAACCCCTCAGGTGCTAGTTTATCTAACTGCTTGTAAAACACTAAATGATTCTATAATACATCATGCAGTCAAGATCAAAAACAGCTTAGTAAATGAGTGGGCAACTTTGCATTTCTTCAATGCAAACAAAGTTTAATTACAGAATGAGTGGGTGGGCATCTGTGTATTTCTACAAGCAAACAAAGTTTAAATAAAAATTGTAAAACTGAACTTCCATGAGAAGTGAAATGGGAGACTAAAAGATATCACTGAAAAAGCACAGGGTAAGACAGATACTGTCAAACTTAAAAGGATTAATCATACAACCATAGGATCCCTTTCATGGGTGTCCTGCAGCTTTGAAGGAATACTCCAAGCAAGAATTTCCTCAATGAGACTGTATCCCTTTTTTTCTGGTGACAATGATACATCTTTGCCATTGATGACTTTACTTTTGTGGTATAATAATGTGTAGGTAGCAAATGGTAGAACCATTTAAAGAAAGAAAATCTACTGGATGTATTTTGATAGGAACCTTCCCATATTTTCTGCATAATAAACTTAATAGTCTTCAAATTTGAAGGGAGGCACAAAGAAGGTTCAAAAAGCATTGTAATGCAGTCAGATATGTAGTAATTAATATATAGCAAATTAGTTGATTATACGCTAATCTTTACTATTGAAATAACCATTTTATAAAACCAATGTAATTACCTCAAAATTCTTCTGCCATTCTCTTTCTGCTTTCCTTTGTTCTTCCTCTTCAATCTCTAAATCTCTCTTTCTTTTTCTTTCTTCTTGGTCACGAACCTCTTGTTGTCGACGTTTTCGTTCCATATCAGCAAAAAGTTTCATCGTCTGAACATATACGGCACGCTTCAAATTTTCAGGATCATCTTCATTAACTTGTGTATCCTTTCCTTCCCGCTTTAATTGTTTCTTGCGGTCCTCAATCTGCAAATTGATATTTTTAATAGTAACATCTTTGTAGTTTTTGTTATAAGATGCACAAATTCTTTATACAACTCAACACATCCAGACAGAGATATGATTACTTCTTTGGCAGCATTCATACCTCAATCTAACTTACTGGTATCATTCCAAATATTAACACACTTTTCTAACCATCACTATGTTCCATAAGCATATCTTTAATTGCTTCTTTAAATTTCTGCTGTGCAGCTTCATAGTGGCCAACCACAGCCCAAAAAGGAGGTATTGTGAAGATGCAAATGACGGCGACTAACTATGAAACAGAGGTCAGATTAAGACAGGTTCTACCTCCTCACTTTATACACGACATGGGTCCCAGGAAACACTGGAGCCATCAATCTAACACTAACCTACCAACAAGTGGTTTACTTTCTCATATGCCTTAGCAAAATTTAGAAGTGTCCATCCTCTTTCCTTGCATTAAAGTTTTATTCAGTACAGTATATGCTGTTGTAATGAACTAAGAATTGGGACTGCATAATTCTTATTGGTAAATCTATATGTCTCTTGCCTGTTCCAACCTGGATCTCCCTCAAGGGAGTACAAATCCATTATATACTGCTATTGATATTCCAGTATATGTCCTTTCATTACTCTTTCCAAGAATTTATTGCATGAGAAGTCAAGCTAACTGGTCTATAATGCTTGAGTATTAGATCCTTCTTTGTGTATTGCTCTTATATATGACATTTTATGAATGTAAAATATTTTGCTTTTACCCAGACTTTGCCTCATCAAACAAGAAGTTAAAAAGGTGAAGTTAAGGAGGCTTTCAAGGACTGGAACCTGAACATTCAGGAGGGTAAGGAGCATACACTGGGTAGAATTAACTGGATCGATGTGGTATATGGGGGTGACTTGCTGCCAATGGGATGAACCAAGGAAAGTGAAGTACTGAAGATAAACCATGGAGTGGTCTGCAGGACCTGATTGTAGACTTTGATTTCAATATATTATACATGACAGCTAAAGATTAACTGACTGCAAGTAAGGCTGATGTTCACTTTTTCCTGATGGCTACCTCAATAAGGCAGGAAAAGCCTTATTGGCCACTGTCACTGATCAGATAAAAAAGGCACAAACAATTTGCTTCAGAAGCCAATTTAGCAACTCAATACTGAAATTAGCCAAATAACAAGAAAAGTAAGTTATAAGTGTAAAACTCTCACCCAATAACATACAAGCAGTAAGCACATATAAGAGTTATATTGCTAAAGCTAGGAATTTAAGCACTGAAAGAATATTTGCATTCAAGTGAAAAGTAAGTGAACTCTGGGAAAAGGCTAACTTACTCAAACACAGACTTGGGTACCTCAGCTTAGCCCATCTCTATAAACTGATAAAGGTGGGAGACTGAGTCTGTGAAGCTGTGTAGTGGAACTTTGGTGGCATGATGTTATACGTGGAAGGTACAGTAATGATTTACCAACAGATAAAAGCATTGTTTTTGAAAGAAGTTTTTAAAGTTCTCCGAGAAACATTATAGATATATTTTTTGTATGAACTTCATGTTAGAGTACCATTACTAGTCCTGTGTTCATCTACCTAGCTAACTAAATTAATCAGCTTTCTTAGAACTCCATGATAGAGGGCAGGTGAGAGTGTTGGCTCAGAAAATCTATGTATTTCTTAAATCATTAACATCTTTTAGCTTCCCTGCTAAAAGATTACAAATATAAAAAGCCTAAGCAATAATCTTGTGATTTCAGTGCCTTATCTTTACAATGATACTGTGCTATGCAAGAAAGATTTACTTTATATGTAAGGCTTGAACAAGCAAGTGTGAACATGGAGTGTTTAGAAAACATCACCCTACCAACCCTAGTTGGCCCTGGCACTGCATCTACCATACAAATAATGAATGCAATACATTACTGCTGCATCACTTAAAGCTGTCTCCTTAGAGGCAATATTTTCATTATAATGAGAACAAAAATAAATAATGTAATGAGCAAATTAAAAGTTAACTCTAAACTATTACTTTACATGCTTGAAAAGATAGCAATACAAAACTGACAGTTCTAGAAATATTTCCATGAATAAAAAATTAGTAAGTAATTCTTTCATAAAAAAAACAAGTCATTGAAACCTACCCTCTTAGCTACAATTGCTTCAGCTTCCTCCACTATGTCCAAACATTTCTGACGAGTAGACTCGTTTTCTAAGCATCGCCAAGCTTTAGTCACCTCTGAAAATTACCAAGTACATTAGAGTACAAATCAAATGAAACTGTAAAAATACATTAGCACAAAACAAAGCTTTCTTTGACACAGACAAATACAAACAATCAGAAAGACTTGAAAAAAATACATACACAAATGCATACATGATATAAAAACGCTATGGAGTGCGGAGACTTACTATGAAGATACTGACAGAAGAGCATCCTTACAGCATATGAAAGATATAGAAGAGCAAGAAATAAATATGTTACAGTAAGGAAGGAAGAGTAGATATCTAAAAACAAAACATGGTATGTAGAAAGCAAAGGAAGATCCTATCTAAAAAAAATTCATCAGCTAACAAACATACAATTAGACTGAAGGACTCAGATGGAATGATTTTTGAAAAAAAAATCAAATATGTGAGCATATAAATACAAAGTTCCAATAGTATTCACAATGGGGTACTCAATAATACAAACACTTACTGTATGTGAGAGTGATCACAACAGAAAGCACCAGGATCATCAGAAAAGTTATAAGTAGGCACCGTGATGAGTCTAGATCCATTTAAGTTGCATGGCCTTGATAATATCTCACTAAGTACTCATGGAGTGTGCAGAAACACTCAAAAAGCAGCCAGAAATTTTTAGAAAGTTGATGGAAGAGGGGTAGGTACCAAGAGAGTTCAGGGAAGAAAATACTGTAGCTAGAAAAGTACTTGGAAAGCATACTTATGATTAACTGCATCAGAGAAACTACATGTACATTTGGAGGAAATAAGCCAAGCATGACAATTTGCCAAGTCTTCTGTACTTTTATGATGGCATGAGCACTTGCTTAACACAAACAAGATGGGTGGATGGACAGTGTGTTTTTGACTGTCAGAAAGCTCTTGATACTCTCTCACGGGAGGCTTAAAGAAAAAAAGAGGCAGGCATATGAAAAGGACCACTGCACTTCAGCAGACTGAACATTACCAAAATGGAAGGGAAAAGAGGACATATATCAGAGGTGCCTTTCTAAACGGAATTAAAGTAACAGTCTTGGGGTTGCTGCTATTCCTGACCTGTGTGAATGAATTGTCCAAAGAAATTCATCAATATGTATCTGCAAGATGATGCCAAACTTATGAGAAAATAGGCATTCATGACTGTAACAATTAATAATGAGAATTAAACAGGTTCTAGCAGTAGTTGGATATATGGTTCATGAAATTCCTTTTCATCAAAAGCAGAGCGATGAAGATGGGACAAAGTGATACAATGCTAGGTTATGCATACCATATTGCAAGGAACAACTCACTGGAATCTAGTCAAAATGTGACAGGGACTTTAGGGATGACACTGTGACCATCTTGTTACCAAAATATCAGGACAAATGTAAAGAAGGTAAATTGTATATCAGTCACTGTCAAAAGTGCTTACAAGTAGACAGAGATGTTCAAACAAAAATTCAGAGAATATAGCAGAGCCAACCTGGAGTATACACCCACTTGGGAAGAGATAAACTTTGGCTGGAGGTGGTCTAACAGTGGGCAATGAACACATATGTGAAGTAAAGGAACTAAGCTACAAACTAGAGATGACAGCTACAGACTTGACCTTATGAGAAGACAAGGCAAAGAAATATGAATGATAGGAAATTCAAAATCCTTTCACCAATTTGTGTTTGATGATACTGACAGCTTTTTGATACACTAGAAATGATCAACTTAGAGGCATGCCAAGAAAAAAAGGAAAAGAGAGGTCAGAAAAGGCATAAAGAAATACTTTTATAGTATCTCAAGTGACAAAACTAGATGAATGGAACAAGCTATGTGCAATAAAGAGCGAATGTACAGAGTATGAGAAAGTTAGTGTTTACGAGAAAAGAGAGCTACAAAGATGGGGCCCAAGTGTATTAAAGAAAAGAGGTATAACAATGGGATCCTATGAGATCAGATCCAAACTCACATTTAAGTTACCAATCAAAACATGATACTCACTAACAGAAATACACATAAGTGGCAAATCCACATATAATTACACTTTCTATGTAATCTTTCCACATCAAAAACAAATACCAATTTTCATACTGTTCTTTTCAAATCTATTATTCATCCAAGAAAATGCCATCTGAGGAAATTGTCTCTAGTTTTAATAAGTGCCTCTTTCACAATGTCCTATCTCTCTTATACTAAATTTCTCTGCACATGATTCTAATTCCTACCCCCTCATTCACAGAACCTATTTAAAAAGCTTAACTTCAAGGAGCAACCTTTGCCACACCAAAGTTTCACTTACATATATCAAATCAAAGAGCTAAGAAGGTATGAAAATAGATAAAAATGGCAATTTGGTACTAATATCTGTAACATTCACTGTCCTTGGAGGAAAAGTTTATTGACAAATATATGTCAAATCACTAATATGGCAAATGATTAAAGTTATATTTCCCCTTGAAAATATTCTAAATGTCATTTGTAATCCCATCACCTAAATGATGGAGGTCATACCAGGGTATATGGAAGTGGTCAACAAAAGAGTGACTAATGTGGAAGGAAGAAGTGAGGAAATATATATGTGCAAGATAATACAAGATGGTTGAAAGTGAAGACTGAGTGGTAATTCTAGTAATAAGAAAAGTGATGATGTTCTGTGTGGCAACAGGAGAAGAGGAGGAGGAGGAAGATCAAGTGCCTGCATGAGTCATCCACGATCATACCACCTTAAAAGGCTTTCATCCATGTACAATTTAGAATTTACTCACACGATAAAACTTTCTCACATCTTCATACATTATAAATTCATATTCTAACTAAATTACATATGCTATCCTTCCCTTCTAGTCTATCACACACTAATCTGGATATAGGAAAACTAAAGTTTCATATCCATCCATCAAAGCTGGATTAAGCACTCCAGCATGCTGGCTTCTTCCATTCACTTCTTCCTATTCATCAGAGATTTCAGCACAGCACCAATTATTTTCTTTTGTGTGATTTTAATCTTACCTTTAGCTTCCCTTCTCCCATCCTTACTGATCACAACTTCACAATACCTCTAATTCTTTGCAATTCAAATTTATATTAGAAATGTGACTACCTGTCTCTTAAAACATATCTTTCTTACATTTACTTTTAAAATAATCCTCCCACACACATCACCAAATAAAATCAGTTTTGAACGTTACACATCCTACAAAGCCTGCCTTATAATGCAAGTAAGCATAGGCTTCAGAGGTTATGAAAGTCCAATGTTCTGCCATTTCTGCTGCACATGCTGATGTGGCCTTGTCTGTAAAATATTTTTTTCTAAAATGCATCATGCAACTGAACTTCTACTGATATGTATTGTCTGTAAAGTCCTTCTCTGATAGGTCATCCATGATAACATTCACTCTCCTCATATTTACAAACACGTTTTCGCATTCTGACTAGCTATCTTACGTACAAAATTTTTTCTCATTCCTGCAAGAAACTCATTATGGTATTATAACTTGTGGACTATCTTGGAGGGCATGCCAGTAATAGGAAAAAAAAATACATAAGAATGATTAGCTCATGTGCATTTCCCTGGGGTCTTCATCTCTATATTAAACCTAACTGGTGACCAGTTTACATCAGTTCATGTATTGGTACTGGAAACAATGAATGGAACTAATATATAGGGCGGGGTGGCATCAGGAATGGATGGGGGCGAGCAAGTGTGAATACGCACATGTGTATATGTGTATATGCATGTGTATGTGTATGTGGGTATATATGTATATGTTGGTATGTATATATATGTACTGTGCATATATGTGCATGTATGTATATATGTGTGTATGTGGGGGGATGGGTCTTTCTTCGTCTGTTTCCTGGAGCTAACTCTCTGATGCAGGAAACAGCGATCATGCATTATAAATAAATAATAAAATAAATATATATATATCTCCAAAGATTCCCCAGAAATGTTTTAGAAATCCAAAAGCCAGTTTTGGGCTTGTGAAAATCCTAATTTACCCTTCAACCTCACAGATTTACTAGAAAGCTGTCAAAGGCACTATGATATCAGATATGATATGCACAAACACAATAAAAAATGCAAGTCATGATTAATGTACATGAAAAACATTACTACATGGCAATGTGTCCAGAAGGGTGGTGTGATGAAACTACCTACAAACACTGCTATAGTCACTTGTCAAACTGCATTGTGAACCTCATTCATGAAGTCATGCAGTTGCATTCCCTTACATCAGCTGTATAGGCCATCAGTTTTAAATCCACACAAGTCATTTAAGGTATGTCAACCTCTTCCAGGAAAGGAGAGCTAGGCAGATAAGGTATTATTAGCGAATAAGGATTTCTAGCTCAGTCATTATTCTCATGACCTTGGAGGTGACTTTTTAAGCCAACCCTCAACTCATTCTTTATCTATGTACAAATACCACCTCACACATATATGCAAAAGTTTTCTGGCAACTAATTAATGTGCACTATTTGCAACTAAATAATGTGCACTAACCTTTAAACTAACTTAAGAGCCCCAAAAAGTAAGTTCTGAAAAATTTTGTGCACTACTCTAATAGGTTTGTGAACCATTTGTTTTGACCTGAATGGTATCATTAATATAACCTGAATTAATAAATAATGATGAGGATAAAAAAGTAGACTACCAATTCCAGCAAGTTTAGCATTAACCAGACCAAAGCCAACCCTCAGCGACGTGACAAAAGCTTAGAGCCTCATGGCAAACAATCCTATGGCGGGAGAATGCAAGAGGTGGATGGGGCAAAGAAATGCAGCTTTTGATATGATTACATCAGTGTTTTTGAGAAGTTTTGTTACAGTGCTCTTTGGGAAAAATCATAGTTACATTCTTTACATGCATTAAGTATGAAGGTGGCATTATTTGTTGTGTGTCTGCCTATCTTACCAATGCCAGCCACATGGCTTTAACAGCTTTATAGAACTATATGGGTGATGGGCAAGTGAAAGTTTAACTCAAAAGTGAACAGTCAACAAAAGTATTCCACCTCTCACCTGTAAACTTATTTCTTACCATCAAATGCCTTTTGAGCTCGCTCAGAATCATCCTGGTTTTTATCAGGGTGGACTAGGATGGACATCTGAAAATTACAGAGAAACTTTTGATTTTTAATTTCTTTCAAGAAATTTATTTACTTAAATAATCTAGGAAACAAAATTTACTTCTTTACCTTCGTATGACTAACTGGTCTCACTGTCTATAAGATATGAGCTGCATGTTAATCTGTTTTGTAAATTTAGTTCACAATACATGAAGGAAGGGTACATGTGGTAGTTTTCTGTAAAGGTAATCTTCAAATAATTCTAGCAAATTAAATTTTCATTATAATTATCAAGAGAAAAGTGCAATTGGAACATCCAACCCCTTATAAGCAGTAAACTCTCTTTCTCTTTCTATCTACATCCATAACATCAACTACCTAACACTGCAGTGCATGTAATCTCTCATTTATGCATCTCCATCTATTCACAATTCTAAATATCCATTCATGTTACCATTATCCTCAATCACAATTCTCTTACTCTATTCTTTCAACTCACTTTTAGTTTCCATCACTGCTTGTATAAATTCTCTAAGTCAACATTCCTACTCTAATTCTATTTGCCCAAAACAACTCAGCACTCAATTCTTCCTTCACAATCACTTAATTCTCAATACCATACCTCTTTCTATTCTTATTTGTCCTTTTTTCCACTCTTCTTCCCCTAAGAGTCTCAAGGAAGTTCTCTACACAGCTTGCATCCTCTGTAACTTTGTTCAAATAATATGAACCCAGCAACATACCAACATTTCATCCATATCTAACATATTTCAGCATCTGATCCTGAAATGTCAAAGATGTCACTGAAAGAGACCTGATATTTTGAATTCCCTTTCTTTGAGAACATGAAATTGCTATAGTAGTATAATCATACTTCTTAGCTTACATTTCTAGCCAAAACCTTGGTTACCTCTATCTATAAAGTTAGCACCTATCTAACATCCACACAATTCTTTTCTGTACTCAAACGTTTTTGAGGTTTTTGCACCCTTACACATGTTGTCTTTCTCCATACAGAATGCAAGATAAACAATATTAAAATAAGCTTAGCCTTGTAATACCCACAGCAGGGTTACTGCTTCACTGATATTAGAGATAAAAGCAAACAAATTTGCTTGCTTGTATATCTTAATATTTATTTTTTCTGTATTACATATATCGATGGAATGATTGACATTCTGCTTTCATTCCTTAATTAAGAATATAATCTACATATATATTTTTTTATTAGAAACATTTATATAGATAGTGTACATATGTCACCAGAAATTGGCAAACATGGTAACATCGGCAAAGACTGTACATTTCCCTTCCCCATTGTGTCTGCAGGATAACTGAGTGACTGTCTTGTGGTAATATTCTGCATCATTACATGCCCTCCTTCCTATCCCAATGCAAAATGTAACCTTGAAATTATGATGGGAATTCTTGATGCAATGATCTTTATTTGTGGATGTTGATCTTAAGGTGAAGATCTTCATATGTG
>JAUUDW010062830.1:0-13597 GCA_032361385.1 Panulirus guttatus
TGGCCCCCTTCTCTGTTCCTTCTTTTGGAAAAGTGAAAACAGGAGGGGAGGATTTCCAGCCCCCCGCTCCCTCCCCTCTTAGTCGCCTTTTACAACATGCAGGGAATACGTGGGAAGTATTCTTTCTCCCCTATCCCCTGAAAAATATGATCGCAAAAAACTTTGCTTTGTATCCACCTCTTCAGATTGTAGAATAATGATAGACAGGCAAATATTTCTTCATGTATCCCTTAAGAGCCTTGGGGTTTCCTGAATGGCAGACCATTAATGGTTGAAGCTTGCCGTCACCTTTGATGTTTCTACCCATGAGCAGTGTGAGGTAATCCTTGCCAGCTTTGAATCCTGGTGTTGTCTTCTCTTTAAAGGAAATATACATTTTCGAAGGCATTCTGCTCCAAAGTAATCTGGTCTCACCCACATTAAAAAACTGTTTAGGAGAATTACTGCTTTCCCTGAGAGTGGTCTTGAGGGTTCCCATGAAATTTTTGGTGGCCACAACATCAGTAGAAGCAGCCTTGCTAGTCATCTTGATGTTGTGATGATTGTGGTATTTCCTAAATTTTGCAATCCATGCAGACTTACTTGAAATGTCTTCATTGCTCCTTCTTCCACTATTAAGTAATCATATGTACTCTGGGCCTTTGTTTGTATCACAAGCATGCTGAAGGGAATATTTTTGTGACTTTGGTGTTTGACCCATGTGCTCAACATTTGTTCCATTCTCTCCCTACTTTTATTTTGGGAATGAATACAAGATCATAGTTGCGCTGCTTAATGTTCCACTCTTGGCACTCTCCTTGATCTCTGCACTGTCACAAATTGTCTAAGTTTACCTCTCGCATAATATTTGAAAATGTCCATTTTATCCTCAGTGGTGATGGCCTTACTCTTCTTAACACCTCTGATGTTGGGAGAACTTAAAGATGTTTTGATGGCATGATGCAAGGGACAAAACATATGCACTATGCGATATACTGCAGCATAGACTATTATAGCAATCTGTGACTATAAACTGTACCCATGCCATGCATATGTGCACTTCTTGCATGGCATTGGCAATGCCACACCACTGCATTGCTAGCAGAATGATGATCATGTTATTCCAAAAACTTCAGCCCTCTTAAATCAGAAGGGGTGGAAATGGACTATGTGCATTATTCCAAAAATGGTGTAAATCAAGTACATGTAAATTGAGAAGTTCCTATATTGAAATAGAAAGCAAACATTTTCATGAACTGATGTTGAGTCATTCATCAACCAAAACAAGATGATGACAAAGACATTATCATGGGCTGTGAAAATTCAAAAGAAATCCATGTATTCAGTTTTTTTTTCTGATGGTGTAAATGATAAGCAAGATGTTTTCCATTCTCTTTGTGAGTAGTATGTGCATGTTAATGTGATGGTTTGGAGGCTGGTCAAGGCTTGATTTGCAGCATCTGTTGTCCTTCACCAGGCATGACAAATACATTTTTGTGGCATTAGAATGTCTAAAATAATCCATGTATTCATAATTTTTTCTTTTTATAATGGCTCAAATGGCATGCGAGTTGTATTTCTATTTGTATGGGTGTGTTTGTGTGGTGGCTTGGAGGTTAGCCAAGACTCATTATGAAGTATCCATTGTCCTTATCCAATCTAGATATATGCCATTTACATTGTTCTTAGTGAAGTGTCCGTATAGTGCTTTATTGGTATTTTTTTATACATTATGTTTTAGTATTATACAGGTTGATATTATTTTCAGTACCCTTAACATCGAAAAGAGGAGGAGAAAAGCAAAAACAATAAAGAAAATAGTGAAAGAAAGTCAGCTCATCAGCATTAAGCTTTTGTGTAACCCTGCTGTACTGGAGTCAATCTTATGGCTTTGAAATATGATCAGAAATAGTGCAAATGTTATAAAAATGTTTGTAAATAATTATCAATATGGCCTAAAATACACTGTAAATTAGATGAACTTGGTGAACTCTCTCTCTTTCTCTCTGTCCCTTAGCTTAATTTGTTTACTGTATATAGAATAATCACTCAAAACAAATGTATGTTAGAAAATATGGCTTATAACTGAAAATGATGTCACAAATTTGAATAATTTTGAACATTTGCAGGTGAGTGACACTGGTGGTCTCTTGTTTCACCTTGGATGGGGGTCTGGGGGCCACATTGGGTTTGTAAAAGTGTTAATTTGTACAACATAATACCATATATTATGTTGCAACACAAGAATTCAGTTGTACACTTGTAATTGCAATTAACAGAGCAGTTGTTGCTGATCACTAGCATGGGTGACTGGACTGTCATTGGAATTATCACACTAATTTCTATAAATGTTATGATAGTTTGATTGGAATCTGGGTATCAAATAAAAGTTGATATATAGCGAGGTTATAGTGTAACTGTTTACATTTTCTCAAAAGATGGAACTTGGCATTTGTTGTGAACTGAACCTCCCTTTTACTATGGAAACAGGCATTTGCTTGGGCTGAATTCACTTATACCAACCGTTTCTCGGAAAATAACTCATGGTATTAGTGGGGCAGACCAGTAGTTCCTCCATCTCTGTCCTAACAGGCAGTGGCCTTTCCTTCCATATGCCCTTTAACACACTCAGGATCTTATGCCCTTTTTCCACCCGGTGACTTACTTCAGCCTCCATGGTTCCATCTGATGCCACGTCCTTTCGTGGGTGCCTTTACAGACAGTGATCTTTCCTTTGATGTGCTGCTTAACACACCCAGGATCTTTGGCTTTTCTTCTACCATGACACACACTTCAGTCCCCATTGTTCCATCTGCTTCCATGCTCACTCCCAGGTACTAAAGTTCCCCACTTCCTCCACTTCTTCTCCATTTAAAACTTATGTATTTAAACCTTCTTGTATTATTCTTCATGATGTACATCATAACCTTAACTTTGTTTACACTTCTTTTCAGCGTACTCTTTTTATATATTCTCGTAGAGTCTTTCACCAACTGAGAATCTTTCTCTTGAGTCTGCCACCTTTGCTGTGTCATCTGTAAATAGCATCTGATTCAACATGTCCCGATCTTTTCTTTTTTTAACTATATTGATGTATAATTCTTTGTTTGGTATTTTTCAGGTACGTTTCAGTCAGACTCAGGAGCTGGATTCCACTAGTGGTAGCCAGAAAGGGGAAGGAGACAAAAATAATGACCGTGATCCAAACAAACCTCATGAAGCTGATTGGCGTTATGGTCCAGCACAGTTGTGGTATGATATGCTGGACATACCACTCTCTGGTGGTAACTTTGATTATGGTTTTAAAGTGAGAATAAAAGTAAGTAGTATCAAACTATGTATAAACACTCTTGTTTTGTAGGCTTGTTACCTTAGTACACTTATACCATAGTTATCACTACCTATTAGAGTGCTGTTTCGTAATAGTGCTCTTGCTAGCATCTTGAAGTTCTAGTTTTACTAGAAAAAGAATTGATGAAAATCCTTAAAAGAAGTTAAAAGTCATGAGTCTGAACACTCACAATAGTGTCAAGAGTAGCTTTCTGTGTTTATAGCCACTTTGCCAGTCAGAGTGCTGTACACTCATATGCTCATACCTAGTCAGTGCTGAGTGCTGTCTTTTGTTAGTACTGTACAAATTTTGCCTTGCTTACACCATGCACGCATTCTTGCTGATCTGCTGAATTTTTATATTATTGTGACTGTTTTTAACCCATCATGTTTGGAAGATAACCTGCAAATTCTAGTACTGCAATTGCTTCTAAATTGCCTCAGAAAAACATCTCCATGGATGGAAAATTACAGGTGGTTGGAAGCTGGTGAGCATCATGTTAATGTCAGTGATGCTTTCAAATTGGCTTCATCAATGGTTAGAACCATTCATGCAGACAGAATAAAAGCTTCTGCCATCATGACCATGAAGTTAACAACACTAAAGAGAGCTTGTTTAAGAGTTTTATTAGAAAAAATTGAAGGTAGGCTAAACATGTAGGTGGATGGCCATATGCAATATAGTATGTCATTAAGCAAACTCATCATCATGGAAAGAGCAAGGAGCATCTTTATTGCCTTCAGGAAGAACTAAGGTGATAACTCAGAAATATTCTCAGCTAGTAAGAGTAGTTTGACCAGTTCAGATGGTGCAGTAATTTGCATTGCATCCACATTTGTGGTGAAGCTGTCAATAGGGACATACAGGCTGCCCAGGAATTTCCTGCCACCTTCAAAGCTACTATTGAATGTGGCAATTTCCCCTCCCAGCTTCTCTTCGGTTTTGATGCAACCAACCTTTTCTGGAAAAAAGTCTTATCTTGCAGTTTCATCTCTCAAGAAGAGAAGCATGCTTCTGGATTCGAGGTTGCAAAAGACTACTTAATACTACTGCTGGGGGGGTAATACTTCAAGTAACTTCAAGCTTTCATGATCCAGCCAGTGTGTCAGAGAGTCATATGAAATTTCAAGGCTCACTGTCTTCATACCTCCTTCCAACAGCTTTTTAAGGAAATAGATGGCTAAGATAAACAAATTTCAAGGCTCACTATATTCATACCTCCTTCCAACAGGTTTTTAAGGAAATAGATGGCAAAGATAAAGAATCTCTACAATAATTTTGGAAAAACTACCACACCATGAAGGCCATAGATAATGTTACAGCAGCCTGGGATAGTAACTAACAATTCCATGAATGGAGTTTGGAAGCTTTGGTCATAAGCATGCAACAGCATCCTGGACTGTGACGTGGCACCAACGATTGTGACTGATATTGTCAAGCTGGTCAGCAAAGAAGGACTGAGCGATGTGGATATGGATGATGTGGAGGAGTTACTGCAGGTCTTTTGGTGACAGTCTTTGATAACAAACTGTGGGAATTGGCACAGCAGCACATCTAGAAGGAGGCTGATGACTCTGATTTATAAGAGATGGAGACACTACCACGGAGGAACCTCGCCATACCATTCCTTAGTAACAGCATTACAAAGATCGTGGAGATCCTGGACCACTTTGCTGAGAATGACCCAGAATTGGAGCAAGGCAAAGAGAAGTCTTCTTGATGTGATTTCCTTTTACAACGAATTGGTTTGTGAGAGAAAACTGAATGCCAGCGAACCTTACATTCCCTCTTCAAAAAACAGCCAAAATGCATGGAGGAGCCATAGCATGGCTCCTCATCCCAGGAGTAGCTTCTCCTGTCCTATGTTGTGTTCCGCTATTGTTGTGATGTGTCACTGCTTTAGTGCTTTGATGATGTATCCCCATGACTAAAGTTGAGTATTAAATGTGTTTTATGACTTTATATTGATTGTAGATCTTAATGTACGACAAAATTTTGTGTGGTTAATTGAAACTCAAGTGTGTGGTGGTGGATGTGATAATCGGTTGAACATCAGCTTTTTTGGAGTGCTTGGCAGCATGTCTGGTGCATGTTACCACTCCTATCCACTCTACCTCTCTAATCACCCGCACCTATCTGCTTTCTCACTCTATTTTTTAAGATGTTATGTGGTGTAATGGTGAAGAGATACAGTGTTGCTTATATATATAGCTACACTCAATTTTGTGAGCAGACACCAGTTGGTCAGTAGTGTCTGGCAGTGCTGCAGCTAGTGTTACCAAAGAAACCAATAGAAGTTTCACCTCCTCACCATTTACCTCAATCTCCATCACCACCACCACTTAAATCATAATTTTAGTGATGAAAAGATGGATTAGCTTCAGCCAGAGCAAAGTTATACGATATCCACTGCCTCCTGTCTCCTTCCCACCCACTGTCTTACCAACACACTGCCTCTCTCATTCATTCTGCTACAGTCGTCATTGGTCATCATACAACTTTCGTTCCTAATACAATATAGTACATCTTTTATTTGTTATTCATTAAGTAGTAAAGATATGTTACTGTAATAAGCTGTGTTTATTGATACCTGTAGCCATCATATACAATACTGTATATATTTCGTAGGTAAGAAAAACTTCATCAGGAATACATCTCCATATCTGCATAGGTATAATGACCTCATAGAGAGCTGTTTTACTCTGCGCTTCATTTTCCCCAAATTTATCTTGAATGCTAATCGAAGCATTACTGTACTTTGGTACTATTTTTTTATCACATGCCACTTTTGTGTATTGGGTAACAGGTTTTTCAAGATGCTTCAATATTTAAAGTTCACAATTCCAGTTGGTCTGGAATATACCATTCCTTATTAAACAGCAGGGTGGCTCTTTTTTAAGAGATATGTCAAAATACCTAAGTTTCATTCCACTTCATCATATTTCTCTATCCTCCTCCTTTCACAAGTGTAATGACAGAGGTCCATGAGCATTTGAAAGAGCTTTTGCTCATTGGGAGTTAAAACACCATCTCATCACCCAAAATATATATCCATGAGGATTTACCCTTTTTGGCCACCAGCATACCCTCTGAGGCTAGCTGATGCTTGTTTTAGAGAAGATTGGGAGGTTCTAGCTCTCTTCCCATACTTTACATTGTTGAGTCTAAACAATCTTACTGATCACTTCCCTCAGTCTGACCTCAGACCTTGACCCATTTGCTGTGCATTACAATACCATTTCTTTCTTACAATAATATTATTTTTTCAGCTTCATAGAACTGGCTGCTTCTGTGCTCCCACCATTAGGTAGATCATATAATTCTTGGCTGGTTACTCTTACATGATAACTTTGTAACCTTCAGCAACTCAAATATTAGCCAATTTGATCTGTTTCCTTGATACATTACTAACCTTTTGAATTTTTTTTACCTTGTAATGTCTTTCATAACAACTATGACCTACCATTTAGTAAAAGGCAGTTTTGATTTCATCCAAAACTTTTAGATATTTATTCTTCCACCTTTTACATCTCTGTTTTTTTATGAATCGATGAAGGCTTTTGTCCACAACTAGAGTCTTGACATAAGAAGAAAATGGGTTGGAATTCACTGTAAAAGATGGCATGTAATTGGTGCATTTGTCAAAGAAAGGCTGAGAAATCAGGAAGGGTATAACAAATTTTGTTGGACATTTATGTCATTATATGTGTATGAAAAGAGGCTCTTTAATGCTAGAATGGCCAGTAGATTTTATAGTTCAGATGTACTTTCTTTATGCAGCAGATATATATATAAATCTAGAAAGAGGTCTTAGTAAGTAATAAAGAAATTAAAGTTAGATAACTGGTTCCTAAGAGATGGGTCATGAAGATAAGAGATGGAGTATTGAGATTATAGGAACATAGCAAAGAGAATATGCCAAAGAGGATATATAAATGGGGTTGAAGTTTATAGGTACTGAGGAATACCAGACGTAAGATGGAACTGAGTGATGGCGAACATTTGTTAAAGACTGCAATATTTGCCGAAGTTATTCTTAAACCACCTTAGTGTAAAGCAGAAGGTGAATAACGTATAGAGTAGTAGATTTTTTATTTGGCATTTGGTTTTGTTAAAATTCTTTAATAATCATTGTCTAAAATATGGCATCTGGCTCCTTTAATGCAGGTAGATATGGACATATTTTATACATCAGAAATTATAGATTTACCTTTTCATTTAATCTTTTCATTTGGAAATAGCTTAGGATTTTTTAAGCGAAGAGAAGAGAATTTTCTGTGTATCATTTTCCATAAAGAAAATGCAGAACTATTTTTTGATGTGACTAATTCATACTAATATTGGCTTGTCTAGGATGAGAAAAATCCAGGAGAGAACCCAGACATAAAACTAGAAAATCAAACCCATTCAGATGGCCTTATAAAAGAAGAAAAAAATGAGAAGATGTCAGGCTATGAAGCAGATGCTGAAGATGAGTTTCCTGATGATTCTTTCCACATGGTTACACAGTACAACTGGGAGGAGGATATCATCTGGAGTGGTGATGATATAAAGCACAAGGTATAAAGTAGCTTAAGATGTAAAGTGTCTAATTATAAAGTTTTTGTCCCTCAGCAGCATTTAAGGAACATATGGTAAGTAGCTCTGTATGGTCTGGGGAGTTGGATCCTTATTCAGATGTATTGGGATATAGCTGTCTGTCTATCCATTCCATCTATATCGCCGATGCCCATTCCCTCCAGGAACTCCCATCAAGGGGTGGCCATGGCAAAAAGAATCTCTACTTATCCATGTCCTTGCATGCCTCCCTCACATATACCATTCCATGCATTCTTCCACCATGTTTCTCCTTCCAGTACTCTTCTGCTCTATTTTCCCATATCACAGGTGGTTTTCCTCCCAGACCAACCCCTTTAGTCATATTATTGCACATTCTCCTTTTAAACTCCTCATCTTGCATTTTTTACACTTGCCCAAACCATCTCAAAGTATTACGTTTCACCCACTCATCCACTTCAAAATTCAATCCCTCTGCATTTCCTGTCATACCAAATCTCTCATACATCCTCTCCTTTCTTTCGTCATTCCATTTAGTCATACCACTTGCTCCTTTCAGATAACTTATTTCCACAACCTGGACTCTTGACCTTTGTGACTCATTCCATGTCCATGTTTTGGCTGTATAGGTCAGGGTCAGGAGGATTATGCTGTCCCTTAATGCTTTCTTTCACTTCCATATGAACATTTCTACTCTTTATTATTCTGTTAAGGAACCCAATGACTCTTCTATGCCGTACTGCTCTCTCCCTTATCTCTCCTTCCATATCACCAAACTTATCCAGGATTACTCCCAAGTATTTAAATTCTTTCACCTCTTCCAGTCTTTTTCCCCCATATCTGTAACACAGTTACGTACACTATCTTTTCACATTCTGCAGGGCTTTGCAAAATCTGGTTTTTCACCCTGTATCCTTTTGAACTCCATAAATTACTTTTACTCATATTTATCTTCAATTGCCAATGCTTATGCAACTCCTTTTTCCTCTCAACAAACAAGCCAGTATCATCCCCAAACAGACTTGTCACAAGCCACTATACCTCACCAACACATTCCATCTCTGCACCCCCTTTCCCAAGCTTTACTTTCATTTTTCTTATCACTATCTATCTGTTTATCTATCTATCTGTCTGTCTAGCTATCTATTTATCTATCTATCAGTCTATCTATCAATCTATCTATCTATCTATCTATCTATCTATCTATCTATCTATCTATATCTCTGATGCCCATTCCCTTTGGGAACTCCCTCAAAGGGGTGGCCATGGCAAGAGAGTCTCAATAACTGATGAATTCCAGTGCCGTTTCTTAGCCTTTACTGCCTCACGCTGAACAGGCCACTGACAGTGGGCAGCTCTAGCGCAGTTTTTTCATAGGCTCCTACCTAACATTCCTACTGACTTCTTATGCTAATGTGTCTGCCTAATGTTCCTGCCAGATGTTCTAACCTACTACTATGAAATGCTCCCACCTAATGTTCCTACGTACTTTTTCTATCAAATGTATCTAACTAATACTCTTATCTGGTGCTCCTACCTACCTCTGTCTATTGCTCCTAATTTGCTAAAAGGCAGGGCTATTGCATTGTGCTCACCCCAGGAACATTTAAAGTTATGAAGAATAAGTTGTGTAAGTTAACTGTTGTTAAATGTTATGTGTGACAAGGAGAGATTGTGTGTTTGTGGACAGAATGCCTGGAGTCCAATTGTGGGGTGAGGCAGAAACAAAAGACAGCCACCTGGGTCAGAGGAGTACAACCTGACAACCACTGAAGTGCTAGCTACTGTGTAGGTGTCATTATCCCTCCTGATACCCAGGTGGGCAGTACCATTAATATACCTCCCTGGTCGGTGGCTGTTTACCTACTTCTGCTTACTCGTTCTCATGATTCCAGTCATATATATGTGAAGAGGCCATGGTGACATCATACAGCCCTGCCTCACACCCACATGTATACTGAAACTTTTGCTCAACTCTCCATCCACTCTAACACATGCATTTGCTCTTGTATAGAAGGCTTTCACACAATCCAACAGTTGTCTCTTTACTCCATATATCCTTACCACATCCCATAAAGCATTCCACTCTGTCATACACTTTCTGTAGATCCATACAGCTTCTTACCTTTCGCTTGTTACTTTTTCAGCCTTTTTCACTGCAGAAATCTGATCCACACATACCCTACCTTTCCTAAAACCTCCTTGTGCCTCATTTAGTCTGCATTCAGTCATTTCCACCACTCTATCAATCAATACTCTTCCATACACTTTTCTTGAAATACTTAACAGAATTATTCCCATATAATTGCTACATGCATCCTTAGCACCTTTTCCTTTGAGTAACGGAACAATGATAGTTTTCACTCAATCCTAGGCACAGCCTTCTGCTTCTGTGTTAAAGTACATATCAAATACATCTACTCTTATCATGCTTTCTCCTCCATACTTCAACATTTCAGCCATAATCCCTTTTACTCCAGGTGCCTTTCCTACATTCAGCCTCATTATCATCCATTTTACCTCCCTTCTTGCTGTAGACCCTGCACTTTATCCTTTCTTTTTTCCATCCTCCATATCCATACATGTAACAACTGCTGCCTTACTTTCTCCCACATTCATCATTTCTTCAAAATACTCTTTCCACCTCTTTCACTGTCTCCTTTTGATTCAGCATCTCCTGTTTCTTACTTCTCACATTTACATTCCCACTCGTACATCCATCTCTTTCCTTTTTCATTCCTTCCAACACAGTTTCTTACTTTCCCTAAACTTTTTACTTGACTTTCTTCCAAAATCTTCCTCTGCTCTTTTTTGCTTAACAACATTCCGCTTACACATGTTATATTCTTTCCTCATCCTTTTCTGAACTTTGCTGGTACATTCCTTTTCATCGCTCTACCATATGCCATTTTTCTTCTCTTCCATAGCATTTCTATTCTCCTCAGTTTACCATGCATTCTTCAGTCTTGAACTGTCTTTCTTGAAGCACTTTATATACCTTATGCACACATGACTGCATCCCTAAATTTACTGAATGTTCATCTAAATTTTCTGTCATCCTTTTCTCTCTGATATATATTCTCCCTTTCCAACACTTTTACCTATCTATTCTTCCTTACAATGTACCTCCTCTTCTCACTGATCCTCACCTCCACAAGAACTGCAAAATGGTCAGAGTCTCCAAAGAGTCCTATCACAACTCTGGCATTAAGCACAACCTTTCTCTTCCTTTCATTCACTGCCAAATAGTCATTCAAACACTTTTCGTCTTTTTATTCCATCATGTATCATCCACAAACATCTGTGGATCATCTTGTGCTGAAAAAAAGTGTTTGCACGGAATAAACCCATTTCAACACAGACATCCACGAGATAACTTCCATTCTCATTTACTTCAGCCACTGCATGGAATAAATCCTCAGCACAGACATTCACAAAAATAACTTCCATTCTTCTTTACTTTGGCCATTCCAGATTTACCATCTGTCTCTCCAGTTTCATCACATGCCACCTTGCCCAGATGATGTATATAAAGTCTCTTTGATGATCCTTGGCTAACTGAGATACATGATATATCTTCTAAATGAGGTGGTAGGATGCTAGTGACATGTGTGGATTATTGGTGAAATCAAACATAAGCTGGGAGCTCAGGTGATGGTGAGAATTGGTAAATCCTCATATGAGGTCCAGAGTAACCCTGTTCGATATCCTCATGTACTGTCCAGAGCAATGGAAGCATGAAAGAGGTGTTAAAATGCCATTCTTTCCCACTCTGATATACCTGTCTGCCAATAGATAAGAGCAGCTGTGCTTGAAAATGCAAATCATGCATTTTGTTCTTCACTTGTAGTCAGTGAATTGTACACCATTTATGGAAGTTGATTTTATATTAATGTATTCTTTACATTATGTCATGATGAAAATAGGTGGTTAGGCATTTCACTAGTAAGTTGATGGATGTATTATTTCATGAAAGCTGAGTGTGCAGGTCAAGATCAGGCAGGGAATTAACTGGGTTGAAATGAGAGAAGGTTTCAGGATTAGTTTAACTGTAAATGGTAGATGATATGTTGACTGCAGAGGTTGGGGAATGATATGTTGTCTGTGGAGAGTAAGGAGGCCAGAGAATGTGTGATAGCCATAGTTACAGGTTGACCAGGGCTTTACGTGGTAGAGTGCTCATGTACCATATATTTCATGCTGCTAAGAGACATGAGCGACAGGCAAGATGTAGGCTTGAGTAAGTGTTGAGAAGTGGTTACATTACTAGCTTGTTTTGAACAGTTTGTATCTGCTGTACAACATTACTTGTATTAATTGTGAATAATCTTATGTTTGTAATAATTTTTTTAAGTCAATAGTGTTAACAGTGACCATTTTTATTTTGATTACCCAAGAATGTCATGAGATTGTAAAGTAATCCCATGGTAAAAATACAGTGTATCTTTTTTTTATATATTTGTTTGCTGTTTCTTGTGGTAGTGAGGTAGCTCCAGGGTTAGATGAAGAAATGGCCTCATTCATTGCATCTATTATTTAGCTGTCATGTGTAATGCACCGAAACCATAGCCCTTCCCCTGGCCAATTCAAATATCCTGGTTCAGTCCAGTGATATCACATCACCACCTGCATACCACATCTCTCCGGTTTACTGTATCTTGTGCATGCCATACACCATCCTGCATGTACAGGCCCAAAGAACTCAAAACCTGACTGTTCTGTCCTTCTGTCTTCAATTTGGTCTCCCAGTTTTCTTTGGCCCCACCACTTCCAACTTTGTTAATCTCCCCTCACTTATTCCCTTCACGTGTCCAAACCTTTTAGCACATCTATTACAGCCCATTTAACCATACTCTTCATATTACCTCACTTCTCTCTTACCCTGTCATTTTTTATTAACCACTCCCCTCGCTACCACCACCACCACCACCACCACCACCACCACCACCACCACTACTACTGCCACCACATACTTTCCTAATACTTTTTATTTCGAATACATTCACCCTCTTTCTTACATTTTGATCTGTAGCCCATGCTTCACATTCGTACACCACTGTTGGAGCGCTCTACTTTCAAACATACCCATCTTTGCCCTCCCAGATAGTGACCTCCCCACAACTTCCTCAGTGCTCCCAGGACTTTCACCCCCTCACCCCTCCTAGAACTTTTACACATTCCTCAGTGCTCCCAGGACTTTCATGCCCTCACCCATCCTAGGACTCTTTTCAGCTGCCATGGTTCCATTTGTTGCTTTGTCCTCTCCCAAGTATCTTTTGCCTTTATTTCTTTGCTAGCTGAGAAAGTATGAGCAACTGAGGCCCTAATCAAGACACTTCACAATAATTGACTCCCCTCACAGTTACCCACACTCCTGACAGACTGCAGACCTACCCATTTCCCCAAAACCATAACATTCCCTTTCCTTACCACCCCACCCCACCCATAAACAGATTGCACAGCCATGATAACATCATCAGACCCTGCCACTTACCTGCCTTCATCTGGAACCACTCACTCTTCTCTCTACCTGCTCGCACTGCTTTTCATATCTTTCCTTCCACACTGTATTTTTGTAAAACCTTCCACAGTGCATCTCTATCAACCCTATCATGTGCTTTCTTCTGATCCATAAATGCCTCAAACAGTTCCTTCTGTTTCTCGAAATAATTCTCACTTATAGTGTCAGCAGAAACCCTTGTTCACCTCCCCATACATTTTAGTACTTTG
>JAUUDW010062941.1:0-16403 GCA_032361385.1 Panulirus guttatus
CGCTCAGTCTCTCTCTCTCTCTCTCTCTCTCTCTCTCTCTCTCTCTCTCTCTCTCTCTCTCTCTCTCTCTCTCTCAAGATAGCATGTCGAATGTTGTTCACGGAGTAACCAATTCTTTGATTCACGTTCTCGCTGAACGATCGCCCAGTGGTAATAAGGGAGCGTATAGTAAGCAAGAAGCCACTGTACACGCCAAAATAACATAATACTTTGGACGAGAAAAATACATTCCAAATACCTCCACAAACTTTGCGTTTGTTTGTACGCAGAGTTTGGCGAAGTCGGTTGCACTGACTCTTTTCTTTCTCTCTACGTAGCTTCTTCAAGAATAATTCTTGTATCGAGTCTTATCATCCATGATTTCCTCACGGTATTCATACAGGAGGATGGGAGGGATTTGTGTGTGTGTGTTCCCCGTGTTTTAAAGTACTTTAAGAAGACGTGGTTGAGCTTATCGTGGTGTACGCACTCCGGCCCCGGACACTAAAAAACCGTAGCTCTTTAAACTGCCTGTTTACCGACGGCTGCAGCAATAACGTAAACACTCGTAAACTTCCTTTGCTTCACCGCCGACTTTAAGTTTTAGACCCCCTTGGAGACGACGGCACGACCCCTTGGCTATGATGGCCCGATCTCCCTTGACCTACCCAAATGATCATACAGTTGTCCTCAGGGATCGTGCTCAGGCCTCAGGATTCTTAAAGACATACTTATCAAGGATTATACGGTAGTGCTCAAGGATTTTACCGTATTGCTCGAGGGTCGCACCGTTCCCTTGGTGCTCGAGGACCGTCCCGTCGTCCTCAAGGATCATACTATAACGCTTAAGGATTGTATTACCCCATTTCACCTTCATCCTCAATGGATTAGCAAGAGCCTGTATAACACACCCATTCGTTTTAACACATAGGTACCCCACCGTACGGGAAATATTATAGTGGCTACGGGTGCCATTCTTGCCTCATTATTGCTTCAGCCTTTGTGCTTCCACAGTACTCTTAGCCACAAAGGTTGGCAAGCTGGAGAGTGCTTTCAATCACTCCGCTCCACCAGTAGCTGCTAAAGGCGTGAACTCCTCTTCGCCGCAGCCGCGATATGTTCGGGAAGTTCCCTAAATCCCGAGTGGAAGCGCCATATAATGTGGAAAACGAAGTGGCGCAACTGATGGCGTCGTCCCTACAGCCAGCCGAGAGCACAGCGTATCATAAATTGATACATCAGTGGGTGCACAAAAGACCCGCCTTATTGCGACAGACCCATTGGTAAAAACCCAGACATCCATGTCAGTCTCCGATTGTTAGGTATTTTCACATCGCTTTTTGCGCGTGGCGGTATTATAGTGATACTTTTGTGCTGGCATTCAGTGCGTCAGCTCGGAGACAGGAGCTAAGGAGGTGGATAATGGCCAAGAACACGATTTGCCGCGCTAGTATACCCGCCCGTGGTCTCTGATCGTGTGAGGAGGCGGGGCGGTAGGTTTCTGTCTCTCTTTCTTTCTTTCTCTCTTTTTCCCCGTGCCTTCCTATGCGACTCCCAGGCCTCTTGAATGACCACCAGCTTGTGTCGTTAGTTTTAAGGTCCTCGGCATCACCGTGCATGGCCCTTGAGTGCGACGGTTCGACCCTTCAGAACTAAGGGTAGGAGCTGAGGGTAAGGTTAAAGGGCTAATCCATCATCATGCCCAAGGTCTGATAACCGTCGGTGCTCAAGGGCTCGAATATACCGCGTAGGCCGTATTGTCTCGACTCAGTGGGGCTTAACTCTCGAAGCCAGCTTAGGCTGGCCATTCTGCATGACGTCAACCCACCCACCGCCTGCAGCAGGTAAGCGATCGAAAAAAGTCTTAGTGTTAATCCTGTAAGAAAGAGCTTGGGATTCTCCTCCAAGCACGCGCACGTTCTGAATCACAGAGCACCTCGTTACAGACAAAGACTGAATGAACTGTGTGTATATCACCATTAAGAACCATCATTTCTTACCTGAAATATGTCAGGAACCGATGATTGAGACCTGGAACGAAGCACCAGAAGCTGTTAATGAGCAGTTGCTGTCTACAGTAGGGATGCTAACATTAGCTTCATTAGGTCTGTGACGGCCTGGCATGGGGTCCTTGTCTTCCTGACGTCCCGATCTCTGGTTTTTGACGTAAATTCCTCAGTAGCTCGTGACTCAAGCTGAGGCCGTGGGCATGAAGCGATGTAAGGTACTACACACACACACACGACAAGCACAGTTATAGACAAAAGCAACAGGCCATTACCTTTCGCAAGGTCTGCGAGGTCTCATGCTTCGAAGAGAAGTTGCAAGATAGGTCTCAGGCTTCGTAGATGAGTTGTAGGTAAGACAAGCTATCGCGCTTATAAGGTAAAGTTATCACCTTACATTTACAGGCTGCAGACGACAGAAAAGCTTGAGCTGTTCTCACAAATCGCAAACATCCTTCGTGATGCGCGTTGCACCCACCATAGGATGAAGAAGAAGGATACCTCCCGTATCCTCCGGGACAGGACTTACCAGTGGTGTACACTAGGACCACCACAGGGTCCTGTGTGGTTCTCAGAATGAATCGACCTGCCGAATAATGACTTAGAAAATTGCCTTTTGATTGAAGCAAGTTCCGATGCAAATGTGCAGGGTGTCAAATCAATATCATCAAACACATACGCAAACGTTTGCACGTATGTATACATTTCGGTGATACGTGTGACCGAAGAATTTAATGACAGCCATTGTTAACTAATGAAGATGTGATACACGAAGGTGCACTCATGTGTTTATCAGCATATACATACGTGGTAAAAGCCTCTAGTAGAAATCGTTACGCTCATGAGCCATTCTTGTGCGATCGAGTTGGACGTTCGGCAGCGCATTAATATGCCTTCGCTGCCCTCGCTGTGTGGGGGAGGAGAAAAACTAGCAGTTCATCTGGGTGAGGCTCGGGTTATCCACCCACCAACCTGCTGATCCATCGGACTCCGAGATGTAGGTATGTGGTCGTCTCCGTTCCCCGCAGGAGGGGTCAGCACCGGCAGGAGACTGGTGTCAGGGCCAGACGACAACTGGCGGTTGTCAGCAGCAGTTGGAGGAGATGACTGTTGTCAGGGACTGATAACAACAACAGCAGCAGCTACAGCAGGGGACAGGGATTCAGTGTCATCGGGCCGAGGCAGTCAGTGGTCCTGGCGGCGTCGTCTCCTCCTCGCTGGGTCTCCTCCTTCCCACCTTTTTGCCCGGCCGGGTCTCGTCAAGTGAGGAACTACGGTTCGACCTCACCTCCCACACCACACCACACTTCACCACACCTCCTCTTCCCCCACCTCACTCATTCCTCGGTCCCAACCCTTCCCTCAGAGCTGTCCCTCCTGGAATCAGCACCTGCTCTACTCTCACGTCTGTCACCACAGAGAAGACACAAAAAAATGAAAATAAAACGTAGCAACCGGTTGGAAAAGACGTGTGAAAAGTACTTTCAGGGTGAGAAGTGTGGCTGGAGGTTGCGTTGCCGAAATGGTTAAGATACCGTCTGCAAAGGGTTATATCGTTACAACGTTTATGTATTCAGATACCGTAAGTGAGAGGTTAAGTCACAGTATCCGAGGTAACGTTCACCGAGGAGTCGAGGTACTATTGGGGTCTAAAGGCTGAAGGCATCATCCTCAAGAGGGCTTGAGGAGGCTGGAAGAACACTCATAAGACATTGAGAAACATCTCACACTTAGGCACCAAAATCTCACATGGTAAAAGAATATTGTGTCTTACGACGCTGAAAAGATTATATCTGAACAGCTTTTGGCGATACGTACATCAACGTGGACCAGTAGCGTTGTGAACGCGACCAAAAAACGATTTGGTGTAAATACGTACACCCCCGACAGCTCACTCTGCTGATGTCTTCCCGAAGCTCGCGTTGGAGAGCCTTCCAGAGCGAGCAGTACTGGAAGCGATTCCTCGCGTCCTCGTGGAACACAGACGGTGATGAAGGTCTCAAACTCCCTCTCTCCCCTTGTAGTTACCTGTTGCTTAATGATGCCAATAGAAAAATAATTTGATGCTAATACTGCCTTATAATGTCTTTTGATGCCGTGTGACGCGAGTAACACCGAATTATTTTGCAAGTACGCAATTTACTGTAATTCATTAAAGAATAAATGTAAATAACTGATTGGCTATCACGGCTTTATTTGTTCGAACATGAAGAGACAGAGAGTCTCGGAGATAACTTAATAACCGCCTCAACAGCTTTTACGGAGAAAATTATTCACCCCCAAAAAACAGACTGACGTAAATTCCAGCGTTGTGCGTGCCCGGGGCGAAGCAGCAGCTCAGGAGTGTGTTGGCAGCTCCGCCGATCAGTATGGAGTCACCCGTTGTGATCAAGAGACAAGTTATGCTATATTGCGAAGCCCGTCTACGCATGAGCGTTGCCACGCGAGTGCTGTTGTCTCTGTACGTGATGCGACGATGTGCTGATGCTGTGTCGTCGGTTTCCTTGTAAAAGTTATCACCAACGCGGGTTTAGTTCTGTCGAGTTGGCACCGTGGGGCTCCACTGACTTGAGGTATATGTGCGCGTTTTCATACAGTCCCGGGTACCGTGTATGGCACAATCTCCGAGGCCGTTCGCGTGTCTTTGTTACGTTGATCTTGTGTTCCTCGATTTTTCCAGCAGGTGGAGGTGTTTGGATAAAACCCGGTCTCCTCCCATTTGAATAATACCCAGACAGAGTGATCCTGTTAACCGACCTTGATCACCAGCTTGAAGAACTCGTCTCTGGGGGTCATTACTTGGCGACAACCCCCCACACACGTCCCCAGAATCCGTTCATATATCATTAAGCTCCGTAATCGAGTACATCAAAACACGACAATGACATCTCGTTTACTGTTTTTATTTTTTGGGGGGAAAACTATATATTTCTTAGTCCATTCATGAGGTCCAGACCGACTTTACAAAGAACGTGTTAGTTCGTTGTGTTGTGAGTGTGTGTGTGTGTGTGTGTGTGTGTGTGTATGCCTGTGAACACGTGCGATAAAGGTCTTTAGAATTTGCCGATCAAATGTGTCATGGTCGGTTAGCGAGCTGGCTACCTTGTGGTGTGTGCCTGACGGCGAGGCACGCCGACCAGAGATACCTTGTAATGTGTCATGGTCAAACCGGGGGGTAGTCACATGTTAATTCTGACATTTTTATTACCCTCTCTGGTCAGTCACCTGTAATTACGGGCGCTATCTGCACTTCATGAACACTGAAGGAGAGAAATTAAAACTGAACTAGAAAAATTAAATTTTCCAAAAAAATTAAGTACAGACTTCCTTTTAATTCGTCGTGAAAGAATGCATACATTTTACAAGGGGAATACAGTGAGTTAAATGTAATCATGTATTCATGAAATGTACTCTCAGCTTTGCACATTGTGGATTGTAGTAGATGGATTTATTTAGGCAAATTGAGGTGTGCCATTATTACTGGTACTCAGGCCCCTTCTGGCTGTGAAGGTGTGATGCAGGTAAACTGTATACAAAGCCTATTCTGTGTTGTTGTTGTTATGGGGTCCCACAGTGGCAACCACAGATTATGTGGTACAACCATGGACTTCATTCTCATGAACTGGTGTAGCAGCGGCACTGGTACAATATGCACATGGAATGGCAACTAGATATAAGAATCTGGAATGGTATAGAAACCACAGAAGGAGTCTAGGATGGTATGGCAACCGCAAAAGAGGGGTATATACATGAATGACAACCACACGAAAGAGAACCACGCAAAAGAGGGGTCTATACATGGTATGGCAACTACCAAAAGGGGTCCAGACGTGGCACGCCAGCAGCAAAAGATCTAGAAATGGTATGGCGACCACAAAAGGTGTCTAGAAATTATATGACGACCAGAATTTTGTAGCTAAGCATGACATGGCAACCACACTGAAGGGATATAAATATAACATAGCTATACCAGAAGGGATTTAGACTTGGATTGGCGACATCAAAAGAGGTCAAGACGTGGTATAACCCATAAGAAGTGGGGTTTAGACGTGGCATGGCAACTTGGGCAAAGTTTAGACACAGTATGGCAAAGTCTAAACATCTTCCTCATAGCAAAGGAACTCTCCACACAAAGTTAAATGGAAGGTGAAGTAGTAATCATATACAGTCAGTGAAAGTAAAGGAAAAGAGACATCATACCGGAGAGAGAGAGAGAGAGAGTTATTGAGATGAAGAAGAAAAGGCATCGCACCATCGAGTTATTCTTGTTAAACGCCGTTCCTTGCTTTTCTTATAGTGCCTTCAGCTAACTTTATACTCGTCTTTTGATTTGTGGTAAGGAAAAGAGAATAATGTATTATGTGTGGGACGCAAGCGATGTAATGGACATACGTCTTACATGCTTATGAGCGTGGTCGGTGTTAATAAAATGATTGCTGTAAGTCACAGAAAGAAAAAAATTGGTCATCAATCTCGTTATTAATCTTCGCAATTACTCAGTAGAGACCGTCACGAATTGTTACCAATGACGTATCGTATTTCTGTTCGGGGTTAAGGCCACTGAGCACACAGTTTAAAATTTTATTCAGGTTTATTCATCGTACACCACAAAAGAAAGAGAAAAAATATATGACAGGAGTACGTTGTGTTACGGGCGTTACTCTTGCCTGTTACGGTGCCACGGTTGAGGCGTTGAAAGGTGTGTAACCGCCTGAGCACGACTGGACGACATGGCTCCTGAAGGTCAGGTCAATCAATGACCAAGGCCATCGTGCCCTTGGGCCTTACCGTCGTGCCGAAGTAGCCGCACGACTTAGCTGCTGGACCGGTCGTCTATCGTCCATCAGCGATGGAAATCAATCCCACAGTAGCCACAGTAAAGGACGTTGCCTTTGTGTTGCAGTGTTTCTAGTCTAGTGTTAGCCACCGAGGCACTCCCACGTTCAGAACCCGGGGGTTCAAGGAGGTGTGACTGCTGCAGAAGGACTCTGCCGGAGGACACAGGAGATCAAGAACGTACTCCAAGAATCAGTTCCTATTATGCTGTCCTAGTCTCGGAGCTCCTTACGAAGGTGACTTTTTTGGAGGGGGACTCGTTGCTGTTGTCGTCGTCGTCAGCCTCGCTTGCTGGACAGCTCCGCTAATTTTCCCGCGGTAAAACTTCAGCCGTTGCTTGCGAATGTATCGGGAAATCAAGCGTCCGGGCTGCAGCGGTGTGGCTGTCGTAACCACTTTCGCCACTGATGTCCTCCTTCCATAAGGCAAAGAGACAAAACCGGTCTCCTTTTTCTTCTGCTTTCATTTTCTCCAACAGTTATATATTTAGGCAGTCAGCTCTACATCCCTTATAACCAACCCGATTGACTGGAAGCTTTCCAGTAGACAGCTTCGTCATATAATCAGCGGATATATTAATTCTAATGCTTCAGAATGACTCTTTACGTCGAGAAATACGACCACCTCATCGTAAGATCACTGAAGGAGGTGGATCAGTCTTAGTTCTTGCGAGCATCGCGGGGCATTTCCAGTTTCCAGTTTTTGTTTTTTCATCCGCAAGGAATGAATGGAGTGTGTGTGTGTGTACATGAATGGAATGATTTAAAGAGACTGTTAAAAAAAGATACGATTTACATTCACCAGTTTAGACTGATCGCATCCGTAGCGCGGTACTTCAACTCTTTAAATTCCTTTTTCTTTTTTTCGTGTGTCTTCCGAGTCAGGACACGCTGCGTTGCAGAGAACACGTCCGTTTTTTTCTTTTAAAAACATTCGAACAAGAACTCCCTTTGACTCGCGCTGATTATTATAGTTGGGATCCCGGGCAGAAGGCAACATACGGGTTGTGTGCATCTGTATCAAGACGAGAGAGAGAGAGAAAACAGAAAACGTAGGTTGTGCTCGATCCATCACTGTACGTCACTTTTTGGCTCGGAGTTTACGGCCGAATATTCGTCCAACATGACGCTATGTCGCTCCGCCCACTTCCTTCGCTGCCTCAACACCCCACCCCCACTCCCTCCTCCTCGCCACTCGGTTTAAACCGTCTCTCCACAATGATTGCGCTCCCGACCTCCCTTCCTCGTACAGTATTCCCTGGCGACACCTTGCAGAACTCTAGTGTGTGTACGTTTTCAAAAACTGCCAAGACGTGAGCTCATCTACGCTGCCTATGAATTAAGTCTTGGTGGGGGTGGGTGGGTGTGGGTGGTACGATGAAACCGCCCGGGACACGGTATGCGCGACCCAAGGTAAAGGATTGTTTTTGTTAGGCACTTTTTGGCTGGATGTGAATGACCTACGCATGACTCCCTCCGGATGGAGGGACCCAGGATTTCCAACAGAGGTTTTTGCATCGGAGCTCCTGAAGAATTTGTCTCGTTAAGCATTAGGTATTGTCTGAGTTGCTGTAACTGCATTGACATTCACAACAGATAGATAGATAGACTGATAGATAGATAGATATGGCGTAGTTGCACAGGATAATCAATAATGCAACTGCTATCAGGAACTATGGACAATATAACATCGTTCTTGGGGGAAACATAATTACACTACTTTTAACAGTTTATTTCAAGTCATTCGACAAATGTTTTATTTTAATCAAGATAAAAATTCTTTTTCTTTTAGTTAATGAATTCCAAATAATATTTTCCTTCCCGAAAATTGTAATGGAAATCGTTTGTTGTAAACTAAAGGCGGCGAGACAGAAGATGGCTTACTGTGTCTTTCTGCAGTGAGTATTTATACCCTTGAACACGATGAAACAACCCTCGGGTTGTGATTGTCTGGCCTTTGACATTGATCCTTGAAGGGTCAAGTCAAAGAGGCATACCTCTATACACGAGGGACGTTTCCTCTGTGCTCAAGAGCCGTACCACCTTGCTCAAGAGTTGTACCATCTTGCTCAAGAGTCGTACCATCTTGCTCAAGAGTCGTACCATCTTGTTCAAGGGTTTAACGATCGCACCGTCTTAATTTTGGTGTTAATTAGTAGGTACTTTGATAATGCATTCGTTTTTAAATATGTCATCATTTTAATACATTTGATTGAAAGATAAGATTACATAAATCAAACTGTCTCGTCCTCCTTCGCGGTGAATACATAATTATTTAAGAAAGAAATCATTGTGGCTTTGTGATGGTGAGTACAACTCCATCTTCCACTCCAGCAGAGCCGTCTCAATCTTCGACCAGTAAATTAAGGAAGCCCTCTGACGGGTGACAAGTGCGCGCGCAGGCCTGAGCCAGTCGAACGGGCAATTAGAGGTAACTGCTGCAGGTAGTTGGGTTATTAAGGGATACTCCGGAGAGCGATAAAAACCCCAGAGAACGACTCGCACCCTGCCAGGTCCGGACGGACGGACGGGCGGCCTCGAGGAACCTCGTCCACTTCGGAAATTCTGAGAGACTGGATGGGAACATTTCAGGCAGGTGAGTCCTGCCCGCAGCTCACAAGCGAGTCCTGATGGTACTTGTGTGGTGTTGCCCCCTCTGTGGGTGGTGTACCGTCGTGCTCAAGGATCGTACCGTTCCATTCGAGGGTCGCACCGTCGTGTTTCTCAAGATCCGAAACGTCTGAGGTTTAAGGATGGGTCAGGTAGATAACGTATTCTTTGTAAACACGTTTCAAGTGCTATGCCACTGGCAATACGTTTTGTGTCGGTGCATCTGCAGTGTTGTGCCCATAGTGGAACACCTGTGCTGATGTGTTTGTGGTGTTATACTTGTTATGACACATCTGTGGTGAGCTTAGCTAGTCATAGTATAATAATGTACATGTGTTGGTTAGGCTCATAATGACAATGTACTTGAAGCAAGCTGTACGTATAATTGTGGTCTTTTTTTTCCCGTCGTAATTCATCAAAAAGTGAGAGCTTGTGGGTTCGGAACCCAGTAGGCCGGGAAGGACTTGTTTACCACCGTCTTTACTACACCCCAAAGCCGACAGTCCTTGCTTGTTTTTGAGTTCGTCCTGCGTCGTGCTTGTTTTACGTCTGAAAACCTCAGTAGGAAAAGAAATCGGAGTAAAATGAATTCGAAACAAGTGAACACTGCAGTGGGTATTCGCCACCAGGATGGAGTTAGAATGATCACCCTCATTAATCATCGCCAGGGCTTAAAGATTAAAAGACGACAGATCAAAAGTAGTAAGAAGAACAGGTTGATTGTGGGGCTAAGAGTCTCTTACTGAAATGCCGTCGTCTGTAAAGTCTGGTGAGGATTTTTATCGAGCAAATTTTTAAATGAAGACACTTTACGGTGCATGACTTCCTATTTGATAGTGCCCGACTTCATGCTGCAAACCAATTTGCATATGCCAGCGTATGTCCACAAAATAGAAGAAAGAGGAATATGCAGTGAATAACACATAACAGAACGAGAACAACCCAATACTCTCCGATCTGTACAGAGCTTACTCACTGTAGACAACAAACAGATGTCCTGTTTTCACGAACGAGTGTCGTGAGATATTTTCGTGCGATCAGATTCTTGTTCAGTTAACTATTGTGGCGATGAAAAACTTCTGCGTTGTGCTTTTCAAGACAATGATAACGTCAGGCGTACTAAACATGACACAAAACTAAGGATCTGAGAAATCTTTTTAACACGTGTTAAAAAAAAAGATGTAATGCGCTGATTTTTTTTTTTTCAGGTTTGGTTTATATACGTACGTCTGACTAAAGTCGCTCCTTAAGGGCACGTTTCTTGGTGTAGCTGTATCAAGAATGATGTTGCTATGTAGAAATATTTGTCGTACAAATGTTGCTGTGAGGCGCAACTGAAATATGTACCGATTTAGTACATTGGGCGTCTGTATTTTGACTCTATGAGACAGTCTTTTAAAAACGTATTATATGATTTATATTTCAACTGCTCTCAGGACGTTACCGGACTCCGCCTGTATGTGATTATGCCGCTAGTGAAAAGGTCACCTTCGGCGAGACTGCATCGTCAGAATTGTACTATCTCGTCCAAGAACTTCTCATTCCAAAGGAGTCCATCCTTTCCATGCTACTGACTGTATCGCAGAGTTGTCTTCAGCTTTGTGAACGACAAAGAAATAAGATTGGTCATACGTCAAGTTGTGGTCGTACTACTGTTTGGTGTCCGAGAATGGTCGTGCATGGGAGGTCGGATGCGTCCCTGTGGTCGTACGTCTGTGCTTGTTACGTCTAGATACTGTCGTATGGCTAAGTGGGACTGTACCCTTTAATATGGCGGTACATCAAATTGCACCCACATGCAGTATGGTTCTTGCGTTTGATTTAGCCAGCGCATATGGACCCAGTCGTTCGTCTGAAAGTGGTTCTGCAGGTCAGTGAGGTCGTTCGCTGAGGTATAGCCAATTGGTCATGCACCTAGTACGATACTTCAGTACACGAGGTTGACCGGAAATAGGTAATATCTGCTGGAACAATCGTTTCCTCAAACAACGGGCAGATATTTACCTATTTAATACTATCGTTATAGAATCGAAGTGTTTACAGTAATTAAGTGTACCAACAACGCTCGTGAAAATGTATTAAAAAAAAAGGCCCAATAACGTCTATGATGCTGATGTGAGAAACAAGTGTGCGAGTTTAAAACAAGATGTAACCTGTCATTGTGCGTCGGGCATCAACAGAGCTGTTTACAAACAAGCAGCGTTCGATCGCCGTGAGAGTACCTTGACTTCCGCCACAGAAATTAGCGCCCTGCAGATAAAAAATATCTCTTCATATTTTGTTGATATTTCCACAAACTATTTCATTTTGCACAGTGTTTCAAGGTAGAGTATATTATTTGCATATCTAAACGCGATGGATATAGACGCTTATAATTGTTTGAAGCCAACAGTGACAGTCACCGAACACCGGTGATTTTTTAAAAGGCCGTCACAATACGTTCGATGGGTAGTTCCATATGTGGTATGTGTCAGTCCAAGTGAGACTTCGGTCTCAGACACGTGCTCGAATGTTTGCGCTGCGCTTCGTAAGCAGCGTCAAGAGCGAGTGGGTGTTTCTCTCGATTAACTGAGTGATTAGCGAGTTGAAAATTGATTAATATACTAAACACGCCAATGAGGTGGGCCCCCCTGGGGTCATAAAGTCGTGCTCAAGGGGTTCGTATCCCTGTGCTCAAGGACTGCAACACTGTTAGGCTCAAGAAGTCTGGCATGGTAGCCAACCACTGTTAAAAAGGTAAGTACCTTTAAGCACTCAATATTGTTTTTTTTTTTGAGCCAATATCGTCGGAAATCTTTACCAATTAAGTATGCAAGTTAACATGAAACTATCAGGCAATATCGTCAGAAATCTTTAGGTGTATGATAATACTTCTTTACCAGTTAAGTATGCACTTAACATGAAACTATAGTGTGACAATGTACATTACATTTGCTGTAAAGATTGAACTGTATGATGATTAGAATAAGGCTGTAGAATTTCCCGGGTAAATCCTACAAGTTCATTATCACTGACACAATGGCTTCAGCGACAGTTGTTTCATGTAGGCGAGAGCATTGCAACTGCAATCTCTTTAATGTCATGACTGACGCGACATCATTCAGGGCTTGTTATTACTTTGATCCAAGCGCCATCGCAAAGCAGAGTATCGTCACTGGTTTGTCGTATATGTTTGTCATCCGTGCCTAACTGCATACCTGCTTTCTTTGAGTATCTGTCTATCTGTCTGTATGTATATATATATATAGTTCCAGTGTATGGGGTAGACAGAATGGCTTTTCCACGAGATAGCAAGATGAGCACAACGAACAATCAAGGGCTTTATTTACCCTTGTTCAACCTAATAACAGCATAATGATAAGTTATCATGATGATGATAATAACAACCATTTAAACCATAGTTCTGTGGGTCTCTGTTTATAAGGGGGGCCCTTGATATGCACAAGGTGAAAACACTATGAGACCTGAGATTGTGGTGTTGGATCCTATGGCATCTTTCGCGAACCTATTTGGCACATACCATGGCACCGTGGTTTTTATAGAAAGCCCTGAGAGACGTACATGAACCATGGACAGAAGTGGTTCCGAACGACAGCCTTAAATGTCTTAAAAGTCCCCGTGTATTCCTGGAGTCCATAGGATACAGAAAATTACCAACTGTGGACCCCTCTGTGCTCTCTGGTCGGCCACGCCGAGTGGGGCAGTCTCTCCCCGACAGTTCGGATTGCATTGACTCGCATGCCAAACTGTGATTTAACCTCACGTGCCACTAGGCCTTGGTGTAAGGGAGGGCAGCAGTAGAACAAACCGTTTCCCAGCTGTGTCGTAAGTCCAGTGACGTCACTCTCATTGTTTGGCCTCTCCCGCTTGACTCTCGCAGTCGCGTTGCGAAAACAACAATGATGAATTCGTGAAATTCTGTCAAATGATATAAAAGAAGTAGTAATCATATTTTTTTTTTACGTTTCTCACAGGTTGATGAACAGGAAATGTGCTTGTTGTATTAATATTGTGGTTCCAATTGCACGCAGTTGGTCGTAAAGCGTCGTAATTTTCATAGTGCATCATGACTATTGCGAGTAATCGTCATAGTCTCATCGGTAGAGTTTCCAGAGTACCTCCCCAAGCAGGAAACTGTCACATGGATCTCTCAAACGCACCGAAACTTTCGGTTACACGCAGCGCTCGTCAAGTAAAAGGATGGCAAAGAGTATATTCTTCCGTGCATTTCACAAGGCACCAGTCGGTAAAAGAGTTCGAACTGTGCTTGCGGGGATATACCTCCATAACCAAACCTATGGAGGAAAATATCGATCGCTCTTTATGGAATCACAACCCACTTCTTCTTGAGGCTCATGTATATAAGGGTGTTTGTTGTAACAAGGGATCAGGTTGCACAACAGTGATGTAGGTTTTTAGGCTCAGGAAGGCTAAGGGTTCGTATCCTCTTATCACTAATCACATGCTTACCTGGGCATGCTTACGGATCACTGGCACACCATTCTTGGAAGAGCTGAAGAATAACTTTGTCTGATGTCCTTTGATGGTGGTTCCTCGTGTGGTGAGAGTCGTTAGCAGGTGATGACAATTAGACGAAACAGAAGCGCCATAGTGTAGTAGAGGACATTGCGACGACAACGGCAACCAACAGGGAAATCACCGTAGCCTACCAAAGGACACAGTGGTAACGGTAGCTAACGGGAACATCATAGTCCGGTGCAGGACATAGTTTTGATAACAGTAGCCAGCAGGAACACAACCTAGTTGCCCACAGGAAGTGTTTTAGTGCTTACCTTTTACGTAGCCAACAAAATCTACAGCAGTTTAGCGGGCGCACTGTTGCTAGCAGATAAACCACAGCCCAACTAGTCACAGTAGCTAGCAGATACGCCATAGCGTAGCTAGTAACAGTGGCCAGATAAAACACAGGCTATCTAGAGAGAGACAGTTGCCTGCAAATAGACAATATCCGAGTTAGCAACAGTAGCCAGTGGATAGATACCACAAAGCCTAATTAGTGACTGTAGTCAGATAAACCGTAAGTTATGAACCGAGCTGCTCTGCTCGAGATTAATGGCACTTAAGTCATGTGTATTATTGTCTACTCGGTTCTCGAAGTTAAAAGATGCAATGTAATCCGGTTATGGGCAGTCAGTACCGCTTTATCCCACGGCCGAGCGGAACGAACCAAGGTAACAGAAGCGAGTTGGGTTTTATTGCTCGACACTACGTTTCCGATACTCATTGCTCCCAGAAATGTTATACTGCGTTAAAACTACGACACTGTGGAAGGCTTTGAGACAGACGAAAAACGTGGGTTTAAAATGGCATAATATACGAACAAACCTAACCTTATCTTAAAGCGCCATAACTTACGTCACAGCGTCATCCATTCATCTTCTCGAGAAAGGATTTGCGCGTCAGGCACTCGCTGCAGTTGCGACGAGTCTCGCAAACGCTCTTCGTCGTAAGAAATCGGGACTGTTTTGTTATCGTACAGCGAACGCGGTGTGTATACACCACAACCACGATGAAGATTGTTGTTTTGATCGCCGCCGCGCAGGCGCATTGAGGCGTTCCAGTACTTCTGAGTTGACGAAGAAAATAAGCTTCCAGCCTTTATACTGGAAACCCAGAAATATGTGATATTGTTAGAATACGATTCACAAGTTTCCTTGACAGTCTTCGATGGAGTTATTCATATGGGGAATCGTCTTCCTGGAACATTTTGCGGCATTTTATATAAGATTTTTCTCTTCTCTGATACAACTCGATGAGCAGAAGAACATTACTTTCAGACGGTAGGCCCGGGAAACACTTAAAGTAGGGGAGACATATGGCCCGTAATAGAGTCGTTTACAGTAGTAGTGACCAGCAGCTCTACCTGATTCTGGGAGGGGAAATAACGACTGCAAAGAGGAGTGAAATGTCTCTCCAAGATGCAGCCATATTTAGGTTTTCAGTATACAGCCAAAGTTGCTAGTAAATCACCTCTCTCGGAGTGAGGTACATTTCTTTATATTTTTCCAGGCAATCCCTTAGATTAACAGTTACTTAAGTTTCCTTTTTTTTCACCCCCGAGATACCGATGTGTCTTCTAGTGCGATAGGAAGTGTGTGAGAGTCACTGGAATGTCGAGAAAAAGTTGATTGTAGGAATAGTTCTTTAGTATAACCGCTAGAAGCAGATTTTAAAGACTTCACGTTCACCCGACTTGCTTACTTCTCGCTATACGCAAGGTGAGACTCAGTGTATTTGCACGGTGTTTGCACGCAGATGACCACAGTCAGGGATTCGATTCACTGAGCACGACGACTTAACGATTTGAGTAGGACGACTTAACCAATTTGAAAACGATAACCTTACACCTTAGGTACCATGATAACTCGTGAGTATGATGGTTATCTCTATCACATTTAGGGGTTGAGTCGTCATACTCAGAGGGTTACTTTGTCCTGCTCAAGGGGTTTAAATCCTTGTACCGATGGGGTTTAGCTGGCGTAGTGGTAGCGACCTGGCAGAGTTTACATTAGGACGCATATTCTACCAAACTCTGTCATGTCTGTCTTAAGGCGAAGAATGCTCTACATGTTCTAGGGCCACGGAAGCGAAGTAGTTTGCCGTTTTAGTTCATAATTTTGCTCTGGCATCGCAGCCAACTGTTGTGGGATCAGAGGTCTCAAACACGGGAGGTAAGCATGATACAGAAGACGGGGGCCCGAGTGGGAAGTGGCCCGACTGGGCTGAGAGGAGAGATCACTGTATAAACTAACTACTGGAAGTGAGTAAACAGGAGGTGACCTGTACGCGTTCAGGGTCAGAGCGAAGGGGACCGAGGTCAGGGAATGTATGTAATCTTTTTTTTTTCCTAGCTTGAGAAAGCAGTGCTTGGGGTTTTTCCGGCATGACTTAACGTGAATTTGTGGTTTAATAGGGTAGACTTGGTAAGCAATGGTGCTTCTATTTATATATA
>JAUUDW010063052.1:0-16400 GCA_032361385.1 Panulirus guttatus
GCTTATGGCCCATGATACCGTAGGAACTACACATATTTACGCATTCATGTTAATAAGACATGTTTTTTCACACCGTGTTTCTAAACAGAAATATCTATTTTCTCATTAATATGAAATTAAAAGATTTTCTTGAATTTTTCAGGATCACTTAGGTAAAAAGAAAATTGCACTTGAATCTCAGTTAGAACACACAAAAAAAGATGGAAACATATTTAGCACCAACTGAGCTGAACGGACCCATGAGTGGACGGGAGACATGTGTGACAGTTTGTGACAAAATATTGGCTCTAAAGTTAAATCTTGTCACATCGATAGTCAGACAAGAAACTCAGACAACCAGTCCAATAAGAAGGCAAGTATCATTAGGTTACAAGTGGTAGCATTAAGTCAGACCATGTCAGGTGTCTGGATATCTTTAATTAGCTATATGGGTGGGCAAAACTCTTCGCAATACCTAGACTTGTTGCTAATATTCACAAGCTGAAAAAGTGTGTAAGGAAAGTGGAAGAAAAATTATAAAACAAAATAAGAGTATTGTATACAATTACTAAAGTTTCATTTGAAGATTGATAAGCCGATATGACTACTATCGAGTAAAACTCAAATACAATTGTGATATTGGTCAAGGAAAAGTACAAACATGTTACATAACAAGAACATGTTACATACATGTTTCATGACAGGAGTAAGTTACATTACCAGAATGTGTTACATAACAAGATTTGGTTATATAACTAGAACAGGTTACATAAAAAGACCTTGTTACAAAACAAGAGCACGTTACATAACAAGAATATGTCACATAACAAGAGCAGGTTACATGATAAAGACAGCTTACACAACAAGACCAGGTTACAAAAAGATAAGTTACACAACAAGAACACATTACATAAAGACAATCGACAAGAACAAGTTACGTTACAAAAAATGTACATAACAAAGGCAAGTTCCACAACAAAGTCAAGATGCACAACAAAGACAAGTTATGTAACAAAGGTTACATAACAAGAATATGTTAAAAAACAAGGCCATGCTACATTACAAAAGCAGTTCAAATATCAGACAAATTACATAGCAAAGATTGGGTGCATAAAAGGAACAAGTTGAATAACAGACAAATTACATAACAAAGAGATGGTACACAGCAAGAACAGATTGCATAACATCATCATGTTTCATAACGAGAACAGGCTGCATAACCAAGACAAATTGCGTAACAAAGACAGGGTACATAACAAGAAGAGGTTCCATAACTAGAGCATGTAACACGATGACTTCAGGTTACATAACAAAGACAGGTTACATAGCAGGGACAGGTTCCCTTACAAAAACAGCTTAAATAAAAAGGACAGGTTACACAACAAGAACAAGGCTAGTAAGAAGAACGTATTGCAGTACAAGACCATGTTACAAACAATAACAGATTCCAAAACATAGACAGACTACATGACAAGGGCAGGTTACATAACAAAAACATGCTACGTAGTACGAACATGTTACATAACAAGAGCAGGAAACATAACATAAAAGGTTAAGATAGGTTCCATAATAAGGAGTGGTTACATAACGAGAACAGACTACATAACATTGACAGATTGCATAAAAAAGACAGGTTACACTACAAAACAGGTCACATAACGAGAAAAGGCTGCTTAGTACGAATATTACATGACAAGAACAGGCTACATAATGCGAATCTGTTACATGGCAAGAACAGGCCACATAACTAGAAGTTACATAACTGGGATAAGTTGCATAAAACAAATATGTTACATAGAAATAACAGGTTGCATAGCAAAGACAGATTACATAACAAGGACAGGTTACATAATAAAGATCGGTTACATAATAAAGATAGGTAACATAAGAAGAGGCTACATAGCATCAGTAAGTTACATAAAAGTAACAGGCTAAATATCAAAAAGAGGTTACATAACAAGGACATATTACATAAAAGGACAGGTTATATAACAAGGACAAGTTACATACGAAGGACAGGTTCTGCTGTATATGCATATACCTGACCGTCAGTTGTAACTGACAGTGAAGAACTTTAGATTTACAGTTCCTTTTTTTTGGTATTGATATTTTAAGTAGCTAAAAGGTAATAATTTCTTGAGTGATATACATATCCGAAGACAAGACGAGGAAACCGATGACCAGTTGTACTAAAACATAACAAATATAGTAAGATAAAGAAATGTTAGTATATTAAGACATTTTATCAACCTAACTGTACACCTTGGTAGGAAATCAGGGGGAAAGCAGATTTGGTGGTCTTGTTAAAGATTTCGTCCTTCAGCAAACTCTAGATCAGCCAACCAGGTGTACTGAAGTGCTAAACAGCATTAAGTCACCAGCAAACATTAGATACACGTACTTACGATTTAGGAGAGAAATAGGAGAGATGTGTCGTAAATGAAAATCTTGAATTACTAGAAAATAATTATAGAAAAAGAATATTAACCTTGGAAATGCATATTGGAGAAAAAGTCGTGAATGTAGAGACAGTTAAAAGTAGGTGGTTACAATCTGAAAAAGAGAGGAAGATGACATACATACAGAGAACATATGAAAACAGAAAATAATGCAGGCGGGCAAACACTATCAAGTTCGAATGAAAAATTTGAATTCACTGATCAAAAGAATAATGCTTTTGAAAGTTTATAACATCGTGATACTCCACAACAAAGCCTTGTTTTATCAGTCCCCTAAAGCAACCAAGAATATAAGAGGAAAAATAATTCAGGAAATATGAGAAGAGGATTATGAAAGATGTTATTTGAAGCCCTAGAATATTTTATACAAAGGCAAAAATATGTGGACACAATAAACATTCAGTGAATAACCAAAGCCTCTCACCAACAACTAAACAAGAACATTAGTAGTGAATAAAGACATCAATTTAATATGTACAACAGTGAACATCAGTAAAGATAAATCTGGGCAAGAAAAACAGGACAAGAAAACCTTTAACTACGGGTCTTGAAAAAAAAGGTCTTGAGATAATCTACTGCTATTGTTTTTTTCGTTATATAATTACATGATGGGAAAGTACTTGAAGTCTAGAAGGCAATAGTTCCTCTAATGTTTGGGAAAGGATATAAGAAATTTCATCGCTGTCCTCGAGAAATTGTCAGTAAGTAGCATTCAAAGTAAACTTTCAAAAATATTAAAAGTAAAGTAGTAAGACATAGTTCACATGGTCTCCATAAAAACAAATCCTGCCACATGAATTCATTTGAATTTTTCAGTACAGAATTAATGTCTAATGACTACTTGCAGTTCTAGAATACCGAGCGACTCATATGGTATACTGTTTTGCAAAATGATCAATTGCGTTTGCAGTCTTTGCCTAGATAAAAGAGTGGTTAACAGTAAACAGTAAGCACAAGAGAATCTAAAACCTTTTAAGTTCTTTACTGTGTCTATTATATTTGGCAAAATTTATAGATGTGATTGATCCGAACTTACGTATTATGATCACTTAATGTTGATAACAAAAATATGACAAAATAATATCCAGAAATCTAATATCATGCGAATATCTACATATCTAGTCTCTATGTAAACTGTCAACCTGTTTGTAAGAGCAGTCTATGAAATTCAACGTAAACAAATACAGTGTAAATCGTTTTGGAGATAAAAAGGAATAGATATATGCGTAGAAAAGATTTCATAGTTCTAACAAATAATGAATTTTGGAGTAATCAAAGTAATGATCTTTACTAAAGAAAGTATTACTGCAGCTCATGAAGGAAACAGTGTTAGGATTTAATATAAAAAAAAAACTTTAGTTGCCAAAGATCGAACGATTACTGAGCTCCTAAAACCGCTAGCACAACCACATTTTGAGTATGCAATAATTGCCGTCTCCACATTATCACTGTACAAACGCCTCTGAAATATTACCATTCCACAGTCTTCGTCCATCACCAGAATGCATCTCGTATGGGTTCATAACAGTTAACAAGGAGCTGTGCTAACACTTTTAAATGCTGATAAACTAACATCACTGAGTAATGTAAAATGACGATAATGCACTTTAGATGAATGCTGCCAAGGGCGTTACGTACATGCCTACAGATTGCACGCACAATTAGCCACCATTGTTGTCGTTATCAAGTAGGGTGTTGCCCATTCTTTGGACGGACTTATTCGGTTAACGTTAATGAACTTCATATTTTCATAGAATCATAAACATCATGTGTACATAACGTTGGTTAATGTATGTATGGATCACGAAGGTAGAACCTTTTAAGACTTTCATTAATATATGACAGTCCTTAAACTGTACAGTTCCAAAGCAGGATCATCTCTAATTGTCTTAATTGTACGCTGTGGCCGCCTCCTCCTGCCATCTGTCCTCCTGTGCTCTCCACTTTCTGAAAGATGTATCTCCCACGCTTCTCTACTTCATCTATTGTCGTGTTTCCCCATTACTGCACCCCTGCCCTATTTTCCAATTACTGCACCACTGTCTTATTTTCCAATCACTTTATCACTGCCCTATTTCCCTCTTACTGCACTATGGCCCTATTTCCCAATTCCTGTACCCCTTCCTTATTTTCTTATTACTGCAACAGTGCCTTATATCCTCATTACTGATCCACTACCCTATTTCCTCATCACTACACCGCTGCCCTATTTCCCCATTACTGCACTACTGCCCTCTTTCCCCGTTACTGTACCCTTACCCTGTTTCTCCATCACTGTACCAATACCCCATTTTCCCGTTTCTGTACCAGTGTCTTATTTCACCATTAGCAATGCCCTATTTCCCCGTTACTTCACAACTGCCTTATTTCCGCATTGCTGCTTGACTGTCCTATTTTATCATCACTGAGGCGCTACCTTAATTTACCGTTACTGCACCACTATCCTATTTCCTCATTTCTGCACCACTGCCCCATTTCCCCGTCTCTGAACCACTGCCTTCTTTCATCAATACCAGTGCCCTATTTCCCTGTTACTGCACCACCACCCTATTTCACCGTTACTACATCCCTGCCATATTTCCCAATTACCGCACCACTTTCCTATTTCACCATCACTTGCGTAGTTATCAATAGTAATCTTTGTAGCAGAAGGTCCATGGTTATCTGTGTATCAACAATGTGTGTAGCAGAAGGATGCATGATACACCCAGGTCTTCGCCGGTGTTGTCATGTGTTATAACTGTGTTTTGAGCAGCTCTCGCTGTTATTACGTTGTCGAGCCAATTTGCATACTCATTACATGTCGCCATGTGTTTGTGTGTGTGTGTGTGTGTGTGCGTTTGTGCATAGATTACGTGTTGCATGTATGTATGTGTAAACGTGTGTGTATGAGTATGATTTTCTGTGTATGATTAGGGACGTCTACTAAGCTATTAACTTCTATTGCGGGATAAGTTCATCACAACCCAAATTTTGCAATTGATTCTTATATCGGAAGCAAAAGAATTGAAAAGTTAGCGTACCGGGTACAGTATATAATCTGGCCTACAGGGAAATGCTCACTGTGGCTGCAGTTGTAACAATCATGCGGCCAAACGATGTTCTTAGTCACGTTTTAATATAAGTCGTACCATAGAACGATGTAAGCTTCAGACTTCTATAATCTTCGGGGAAACAAAGAGTTAGTTATGTGAATTCCTACACCATTCTTACTCAAAGATGATCTATACAGTGACTTTTGCTGTATCAATCGTACTGCATATCAGTGTTTATGTGAATCATGACTTCAGTAACACGACGTCTGATTAAATTTTGAGTATTGGTGGTGATCTGGATGGTGGGCTCAGGACTAGGAACAACATATTCTTAAAGTACAACATGATCACTGGGGAAGAATATTGTGTGCTAAGTTCTTAGTTCACACTAAAGGGATATTATGAACACAGGCCACTGTGTCTGGATTCTGGGGGGTTGCAGCACCTCTGGGTTCCCCCACCTACCATGCTCCGACCCCAGCCAGCTCTCGCATTACTTCTAGGATTGTCTTACAACTAAAAAGCATGGACTAGTATAAGCTTGTTCAGTGGGTTATCCAGGGATTATACACCACGGAAACCTACATTTTATTAAGTGATTATTCTGCGGTTATTCTCCCTCTTATCCTGTACATAAAAGGATTCCATATACCGCTTATGTAATCTCACTCCTAAGTGACAAAGAAGATGGTATACGTCAGGTATATGATGAGATCAGTTTAAACGCCAAAACATAGTAAGGAAATAGGGAAATTACGTAGATTATAGTATGAAGTTTTGAGAAGGAAAAACAGGTTTTGTTACAGAAAAATATATTGAAGTAGGGCAAGGGGAATCCTCAGTTTCAAGTAGGTTACACAATCTTGAAACCAGAGACGAAGTTAGAGGATAGTTCTACCTTCCAAACTCCTGGAAAGATTTGTTGGGTTTCCGAATCTCAGGCCAGGGAGACTCAGACACGAAAGAGGTTTAGCGTATTACAGGATGAAGTCCAGAGTGGTCTTAATATCATTCTGATTGGTGACTCCCGTGTCAGGGATCAGGCCCAGGAATTTTGTGTTAAGCGAAGAGAAAGGGAAAATTTGTGCTTTTCTGGTTGTAAACTGGATGATATTCAGGAAAATTTTGACGACGTATTCTCAAACACTCTGGAGCAGACGACGTTTGTGGTCAAAGTTGGTACCACCAATACAACTAGTGGCAGGTCAGAGAAATTTTAGCATAATACAGAATCCCTCATACTTAAGTTTAAAGAAAACCGAAGGAGATTGTTGTATCTGAATTGCCCCTTAGGTTTGACATCAACTCCTGTACCCGCAGGAGAATGTTGTATATTAGTAGGGAGGAGGATAGATTCTTTTACAAAGATTTAAGTAGCTTGTATGCCTGGGACAGTCTCCATTTCAACAGAATAATGAAAGCCCACCTTGGAAGAGTGTTGGACGATAATATTGAACTTTTTTCGATAAGCACAAATTACTTAGATATTTGGAAGACGGGAATACGAAGAGAGGGATTCAGGTTAAGAAACATGGCTAGCATGTAGAGGCGAAGGGTAAGTGGGACCTGGGGTGTAAGGAACACTTTTGACAGATTCGGAGAGAAGGGAATAGAACAGGACAGGTGGTGGTAAGTTCCCAGGAAGAGGCCATATCTGAGGTAGTCTAGGTAAGGTGGGAGGAGTTAAGGGGATATGGTGTGATCTGTCACTTTCCGCCTGTTCGGATCCAGCAGGTAGGAGTAACGGCAGACTAGGGCAGGTGCAGGCACATTCTCAAGTGGGGCCGGGAAGAGGTAGGTGGGGACCGGTATGGGAGAGGGCAGTTTTAGGTTACCGCTGGACTTCCCTTTCCCAATGCTTTACGCACACAAACGTACATACTAACCGAGTTTTAAACGCATAAACCAATAACCAGATCCAGGAGAGTGATTTTAAAGGTGCTCACAAATCTCAGAAGAAAATCGCTTTATTGAACACAAATGCTCGGAGCATCAATGCCAATAGTGCACATACACTTGCCAATGACGAAAAGTCTCAGTCACATATTTAGATATTCTACGGTAATGCATAAAAAATTTTTGGAATCAGGAACAATTGCTTTGGAAGAAAATCGTGATATAATTGGCATTTCAGAATCTTGGTTAGATATTAGATATAGAGATTTCCTCGCCGAATTCCTCGATATACTCTGTTTAACAGTGACAGGGAAAATCAAGAAAGGTAAGTGTCATGCTTTTCGCTAAATCTAATCTTAATCCTGTACTGAAAAATTTAGCACTTGTTGATGAATTCAATTTAATTTTTGTTGAATTTAAAGATATACTTGGAAAGAAAATAACAGTTGGATTAGTTTTGGGCCTCTTGCACTGACATCTGATGTAGACGAAAGACTTTCTGATCAATTAACAGAAATCTGTAATGAGCAAGATTGTATCATACAAGTGGAGAGAGTCCCTTACTAGCAGCACGCTTTGTAGGTTCTGCCTAAAATTTGCTCGAGTGCCGCAACATAATTAGTTGAGAAATCTACTTGCGATAAGAATATATCAGACTTAGTTCTAGCTGCAAATGAGGATCTCGTTCATAATGCTGAAGTGGGAGAAAAGTTTGGTACAAGTGATCACCGACAAATACCAGATTCCAATCGTGCAAAACCTGGAATGATATCGTTGATGAAAACGATACGGATGAAGTTTGCAAAAGATTCAGTAATACTTTAAAAGTAGTGGAGGGAACATTTGTGCCAATGCGTATAAGACGTCTTAGTCCTTTTTCCAATCGAAACCGAAATGGTGGAGCAATGTCATAAAGAAGTGCTTGCTGTCTTGGAACGTAGCACATTAGAAACTCAGACAAATAACCAACAAGACAGAGTACATTAAGTAAATCTGCGTAGAGAAACTGAGACCAACACGTCAAAGCAACGTTAGTATGAAGCGTATGTTGCTAAAAATAGCAAAACAGTCCCTAGAAAGTTCTTGCCCATTCATCTGGGCCATTAATTATGAAAAATAATGACTTCATTCAAGACAGCGGAACCAAGGCAAAGATTTTAAACGATTTTTTTGCATTTATATTTACAATTGAGGATGCAATTCATGTCTCGAATCCAGTCCATTGCTAAGAGGGAAAAACGTGTTGCAACATATTTGATTAAAAAATGAAGATTTACTACAAGTATTGAAAGGAATGAGAGTAAATAGAATAGCAGGTCTACGTATACCTTAACCGAGTGCGCTGAAAAAGGCGAAAATGAGATAGATATGCCCTTTTCAATAAGTCGCTCGGTAAGGGAAATGTTCCGAAGGAATGGAAATTTGTCAATGTAGCGCTAGTATTAAAAAAAAGTGGTTAATCACTGTCCGGCAATTATCGTGCAATTACCTTAACATCTGTAGCCGGTAAATTAATGGAAATCATTATTAGAGGATCACTATTTTATAAACCATTCTCAGCATGATTTTCGACGAAATCGCACATTTTTGACAAATATGCTTGATTTCTTTTATGAAATAATCAACATCTATGATGAAAGTAAAGCAGTTGACGTCATCTATTTAGATTTTCAAAAAGCATTCGATAAAGTTCCATATAAAGAGTACTGTACATAATATAGATAGGGTTGCACTTCGATTGGTAGGAAATTTGCAGACTGGCCTTAAAGAATAGCGACTAATGGTCAAACCCCTGAGTTATACGTAACAAGTGGTGTGCCACAGGGACCAGTCTTGAGACCAGTTCTCTTTCTCATGTATAGTAATGATGTTGATAGTGGGCTCCGTTGTAAGATATGTAAATTAGCGAACGATACTAGATTGGGAAATAAATCTGCAACAGAAAATGAATGCACGCAGAGTCAAACTGATAGATAAACTAAAGGACTGGACTGATACTTGATGGCAAATGAATTTTGATATTGATAAGTGCAAAGTTGTAGCATAACGGCAGTAAGAATGAAAGGGCAGCTATATTATGAATTCTCTTGAGCTACAAAAGGAAAAAGATGAAAAGATCTTGTGTAGGGTAATCTCTGGTGACCTAAAGCCAAGAAAACAGTGCACAGATGCAGTAAATAATGGCAATAAAATTCTTGGATTCACAGGTAAGTTTTTCGAATCTGTATCAGGAAATTATTCTCATTATTTGCAACTCACTGGTGAGTCCCCATCTGGAATATTGTCCAGTTTTGGTCGCCCTACTTGAGGAAGACTCAGACAGAAAGGAGAACAGAGGCGAGCTACGAAGCTGATTCCCGGCCTGAGAAACAAATTCTATGATGGCTGAATAAAAGAACTAAATCTCTGTAGCTCAGAAAAGATAAGGCTAAGAGACGATCCAACATAAGTTTTTAATATAATTAAAAGTTTCAATGATCTCGGTCTCACGAGCTACTTAGGGACAGATTCGTCTGATATCACTCGTAGTAATGGATATAAACTCGCCAGCAAGCGCTTTTCCTCATATGAGGTGAAATACTTTCTCTTCTAGGGAACTGTTAAGATATGGAATGATTTACCAATTAGAATAGTTGGAAGCAATGCCATAAATATGTTTGAACATAGACTTGATAAATATTTTACTTTAAATCCACGACCAACATCATTTGCACCTCCTTCGCCATACGAAAATTTTAGAGGTCTTCCTCTTCGAAAAATCTGTCAGTCTTTCCACACCTACCAGATTAATCAGTGACCTGATCTCCTCCACTATCACAAACAGCTTCGTTAGGACCCAGTGGGCTTTTTTTGCTTGAATTCAGCTGTATCTAGTTGTATTCTTGACACACTTGCTACGCTTGGCACAGTATTGCCTCATGTCAGTTCTTATCTTCGTATTTGACTCATATCTACACTTTACCTTTAATTAGGGTGCAGTGTTTGGTCATAAAGTAATAGGAGACACAGACGTTATAGGGGTAAAGTAACGCTGTGGAAATTTCTTGTCTGAGATGAGGTGTACCTGGTAGATGTACGGGTTTGGGGCTGGTGGGTCATGAGATGGTGTGTGCAAGGCAGTTGTGTAGTTGAGGCAGATGAGTTAATGTGATGGAGTAGGCCAGACAGGTACAAGGCTGGGATCGGTGGGTCATGAGATGGAGTGTGCTGAGCAGCCGTGCAGTTGGGGCAAGTGAGTAATGAGATGGAGTGGGCTAGATAAACATAAGGATAGGGTCAGTAGGTCGCGGATGGAGGGTGAGGATTTGGGCAAGTGGGTTATGAGATGGAGTGATGCGAAGGCTGGGGTCGGAAGGTCAGAAGATTGGTTGGAGTAGACCTGTGCCCTCGGTTAGGGTGTTGGTGATGCTGGCAATAGTGGTAATGGTGATGGAATTTTGATTGTGTGAGATGGAGGAGGTTGTGTTGTTGTTGGTGGTGATGGACTGGTGTTGGTGTAAGATGGTGTTGCTAATGATGATGACGGAGGCCCGACTGTTCTGGTTAGTTATTAAGCAGGAGGGACTGGCTGCTGTTGGAGATGGTGCTTCATACTAGTGATGGAGTGGTGATGAGGATAGTGTAGTTGTAGTGAAGAGGTGGTGATGACAGTGTGGTGATAGTGATGAAGATGAAAAATGGTAGTGGTTGCAGTGGAGATTGTAGAGTGGTCGTAGAGGTAATAAACGGTGGTACTGGTGATAATGCTAAGACTAGGACATCGTTGGCGATGAACCGTCACTATGGCGATAAGGTGGTGGTGGTAATGGCGGGAGTGGTGGAGCGGGGCGGTAATGGATAGTAGTAGTGGTGGTGATGGGTGGTGGTGGCGGTGGTGAATGGCCCTCCAGGAGTCTTTTGTTGGCCTTACAAGGCCGGCCAGAGTGCCAGGAGGAGAGGTGAAAAGCTTGCCCTGTTTACTTGAGGCATTCAGATGTGCGCCTGGCTGGAGGGACCTGCCACGCCTGGGTCCTTCTGACAGTGCCGCTGACGATGACTGACTCTGACTCGGGTGCAAATTCTAATGCCGGAGTTATCTTTTCCTCTTCGCTGTTCTCGGGCGTAGGATATTCATGAAGAAGTTCGGTTAGAGTAGCTAAAATGACATGAAGATGAAATGGCTTTGTGGGTTTTCTTATCCTAAAGATAACTGTTAAAGATGATCTAAGTTTCTGCGAGACTGTGGTGAAATGATTCTTATAAAAATCTGGCGTTAGTGACGATGATTTTTAACTATTATCAATATTCTAAATAATGTCGCTTGTAACATCTTACTGGTATGAGACTGGAGACAGTTCAGATTTTATTATAGTTAGGAATGATATTCGATGAGATTTGAATTAAAATGTTTCATGATTCTATTTCTAGTTCTAAAGTGTTTGAGGAGAGAAATTTTACAACACAATCTTTGTGAGAGAAAAAGTTTAAGAAATGCTCTTAGGATAAAAGAAAATCTTAAAAGTCATAACTACGCCATTATGAGATACTGAATTCAATATATCACTTTTGTTTGATACGTAAAGCAAGACTTACGTGGATTTTGCAGAATTTGGGCCTCCGTGAAATTTGGAGAATTTGCGCCAAAATTAGGACACTGCAGTTTCGTCTATCTCCACATAATCTAAAGTTAGGCTACAGATGAAGTCTTTACGGAAAAAGGATGAGCTAGTGACAAATACGCTTAGTCCAAAGCTTCGCCTTAACGATGGTGTTGGTAACTTGAAGATGAAGTATGTTCTTAAGTCTTTCGCCTGTGGTGTTGCCTGACGCAAACTTTAAGGCCTTTTTAATGTGCGAAGTTTCGGTCTCTTGACTACGAGAGGATATAGATTATCGTAGCGATGGCGATCACTAATACGCTCAAAGACCCAGGATATCGTTATGAGCAGATCGTCATGTTCAGTGTTAAATCATGGTTAAGTCACTTAGCTTAACATGTTAAGTTACTTTCTCCAAGAGTTTAGTGACTTCCCAGTAAACAAGGCTAAGCCATTATACTGAAGGGGATAAGTAATCGTACTAAAACAATTCGATCATCGTATTCAAACTGTTCATTTTCAGTGTTCTAGGGAGTTAAGTCATCGTGAACCAGAACCTAAACCATCATGCTCTAAGGCTTGCTTCATCGTTCGCAAGAAATCCATTCAGTCAACGTAGTCATACGTCACAGATGTTGTCTGTAGTAAGTTACGAGAGACGCAGGTGGAAAGGAGGACGGTAACGCGTGTTGGGAACGGCCAGGACTCGGAGCGCGAAGGTTGGCAGTCTGAGCAGACGTCAGGTTTAGATCTGTTCGAGCGAACTGAGAATCTGGTCACAATCTTCTCTTTACACATACGCACACACACACACACAAACACACACACACACACACACACGCACACGATCTCTCTCTCTCTCTCTCTCTCTCTCTCTCTCTCTCTCTCTCTCTCTCTCTCTCTCAGTACCACGTTGGTTCTTCTTTCCATGTTTCTTTAGAGTTCCCTTTTCGCAGAACTCCCGCACAACTTGGAAGAGAAAAAATCTCGGGAAGGTCAGGACCCATTCATTCACATCCTCATCATGTACAACGTTTGAAAAATGAAACTAATCTAACGCTGTACCAGTTATTGGGCTTACGCGAAAATGTCTTGAATTTGGCAACACATGACATTAAAGCTGATTTTGCAAGACTCTAATCCTGCCTGAGGTGTAGGGAGTGTGATGAGAGGTTAATCAGAGACCAGGTTCCACACGGCTGGAGAGGGAGATGAATCAGTATGTCAGGACTTCTAACAGTAGTTGCAAAAGAGGTCATTATGTATATGGTCAAACGGAGTCATATCTGTGCAAATACCCATACCGAAATTAGCGTCAGTGTCGGTAAATGGAAAAAGTTGAACACATGTTCATAAACAGAGACAGAGAGCTCGGCCCATAACGTCATACACACACACACACACACACACACACACACATGCACCGTGGTGTAGTGGTTAGTGTTACTGACCATGAGTCAGCCCGGGCCAGCCGGTACAGTCACATTTTTGTTATATAGCAAAATTCTCCGGGGAATTTTCCACTTTAGCTCCAGGCAAAAAGATTCTGTTTCTTTCACATTTTCTTTTTTCTCATATATTTCAGTGTTTTGGTTCTTCATTATCGAATTAACTGCAGTAGTTAACGTTGCTTCCTGTAAAGCCTGACCTCCCCGTACCACCAACACTTTACATGACACGAATACTTACAAGGAAAGTCCTTCCATAATCCTACCATAGTCCTTCCATAGTCCTACCATAATCCTACCATAGCCCTTCCATAGTCCTTCCATTGTCCTATCTTAGTCCTACCATAATCCTTTCATAGTCCTATCTTATTCCTACCATAATCCTTCCATAGTGCCTCTTTAGTCCCATCATAGTCTTAACATAGTCGTTCTATAGTCCTATCTTAGTTCTCCCATAGTTCTACAATAGTCCTACTATAGTTTTTCCATAGACCTACGATACTCCTTCCATAGTTCTACAATAGTCCTGCTATAGTCCTACCATAGTCCTACTATAGTGCTTCCATAGTCATATCATAGTCCTTCCATAGTCCTACCATAGCCCTTCCATAGTCTTACCATAGTGCTAGATATTCATTATGTCCTTCTCCAATTCACATGCATTTACAACACTAACAGCAGTCTGTCCAGAGTCACGTTCAGGTTTCCTATCTCTAATACTAACCCCCCTGACATTAACCAGGGAGAGAGTTTATCTCCCTCCTCACGTCTTCCTGTAAGTCACAGGAACAGTAGAAGACTCCCTGCAGAGCACTGCGAGTGTTAAAGAAAATAGACAAAGAAAAAAAGACTTCCTGATAAATTTCGTCTCACCAGAGGAAGTGTGGCACCTTGAGTGCTCGAGTCATGCAGCGAGCTAGGTCACCTGGCTCATGTGAGCTGACTGAGCACAGTCTGTCTCACCTCTGTGAGAGATATGTCATTATTTTATCTATCCATAACTACCCCAGAACAAATTTCTATGAAAAAGTCCTGTTGTTTCCAAGGACCATTCTAAAGGCCCTTGCAGCCCAAGGTTCTGCTACTTCAAGTAGCAGGGAAAAGAAGAATCCTTTGGAGTGAGAATTTCTTTGACGAAACTGTACTCCTGACGATACAGGCCTCGCCGAGGGTGACTTTCACTCACCGTGTAACCTCAACACGGCAGAGTCCAGTAACACCCATATATACTCTACTTATTCTATACGAAGAGCACAGCACAATGCTTCGCTGAAATAATCACCATGGTTCTCCCGCTCCCAAACAGGTTCTTATACAATGCATGCCTTTATACATTTCCTCCACTATATACAACGCTATGCTATACATCGCATATTACGAATCTACAAATGATGTTTTTCCATGATAGCGAATCTTATGCTACTCATGACCTTACCCTATACCATTTCCTTATCCATGAGTCTGTCTCGTATCATTTAGGAAGCTTTTAAAGACCTCCTGTTCGTCAGTTCCTGTGCGAGTGATTCTAATAATCTACACCTATGAGAATGTATGAATATATTTCATATTTCTGTTTTCATCCTTTTAATAATTTTTTTTCATTTATAAATTCCTTTGATTTCTTGATATTTCCTTTGATCTCTTGGTAATATTATTACGCTTCGTATCAAAGAAAATGGTATTATCTGCATCTACAGTCGTAGAGAGCGTTTCATGAGCGTTAGTCATATCATCTCCGAGACACTTTTCCTCAAAACGAAACAGTCTCAACTCCTGCAGCCTCTGTCTGCAGTCTAGTGTCTCTCCGTGTAATATTGTCGAGAAATGGAATTGGTCTACCCACTCGTAGCTAGAGCTAAAGTCCCTGATGGAAACTTAACAAAATGTTCATGGATTTACTACTCAAATGACAGTGCCTACCAAAGGCTTAAGAAATGTCACAGCTGCGTCTAAATATCATCTTACCACTTAATTCCCCTACAGCCTCTATATAGCACTGAGTACTTCACTACTATCGTATCGCAACTCCTTTCCAACAATCCTCAGAAGAGACGACAGGAAGAATTAACAAAAAATGAGAATGGAAGTAGTTAATCTGCAAGCCAGTTTTCAACCGACTCGAAAACACACCCCAGCTGCTTTGACACAAAGGTTACAAACGTGATATTTGTGTACAGGAGTAATACTCTGACTCCCCGTCATGTGGCGGCCATGTGCACAGCAGATGCCCAACAAAGAAACCGATGAAAAAGCACGGCAGCTCCTGAAACCCACCACCACAGGACTACAAGGAGGAGACTGAAGTACTTCAGTTGTTCAGCGCTCTATGACGGTACCGACTGAAGCTAATCCACTTCACAACTTTGATCCAAGTCCTCTCCGTCATGGAAGCCTCAAGCTTTATATCTATTCAAGGCTCATCCCAGACCCAAACTCGTCTTCACCTTCTAACCTGAGCCAAGATGGGACTTCAGCGCAAGGAACTGCACTGTAACGTTTGGTACTCACAACCACGTCCTCCAAAGCCTGAAGTCAGAATGATAGTCTTAGACCCCTTCCCAGGGCGTGAGTGAGGGACAAGCTCAAAATACTTCCCACGTATTTCCTGCGTGTCGTAGAAGGCAACTAAAAGGGACAGGATCAACGGGCTGGAAATCCTCCCCTCCTGTTTTTACTTTACCAGAAGAAGGAACAGTGAAGGGGGCCAAGTGAGGATTTTCCCTCAAAGACTCAGTTATCAGCACTTGACACTATCTCGTTAACTCGGGAAATGGCGAATATGTATGAAAAAAGTATGAAGGAACAATATCTGAGTTCAGGGCAATTTTGCACTGTATGTGACAGAAATGTTACGGTCTACACAGAAACCAGAGCCGGCACAGGTACATACTTACCATTGAGAATCCAACGGGACTAATCTCATGGAAGGATTTGATTGTCCAAAATATCTACGATAGGATCGGGAGTGTTAACCAGATCATTGCCATTCAGATACTAAGATGAGAG
>JAUUDW010063162.1:0-16398 GCA_032361385.1 Panulirus guttatus
GATGGGTCTTTCTTCGTCTGTTTCCTGGCGCTACCTCGCTGACGCGGGAAACATCGATCATGCATAATAAAAAAAAAAATAAATAAATAATAATAATAATAATAATAATAATAATAATAACAATAATAATAACATTTTCATTAATAATCATATTCTGCATTAACACGAATATCATTAACTCACCTTGCATTCCACAATGCTTTCATCATCTTCACATGTCTGATAAATCTCATCTACTGCCTGCTGCAAATTTCGAAAGAGGAACCCCCAGTGACGGGCACGTAAACCTTCAAAAACAAAGTTTAATTAATAGGGCACCAGGCCCCTTTCACCTATGAATAAATCAAACCTACACAATGGTAAGGTTGTGAGTTTGAAATAAACTGCAAGAAAACAACATATGATGTGAGGTTAGTTGACCATGTAAGAAATGAAAGTGAAAAACAAAGGTGTGCTGGTAAGTGGCCTGCTTGAGAGGACTAACCTCAGTGTGCTGAAACAGTTCAGACATTTGGAAAGAATGAGCAAGGGATGACTTACTCAGTTCTCTGTCTGAAGTGGAAGGTGCAAGGGGAATGGGGAGACTAAGAAGGAGATGGAAGAATGGAATGAAATGAAAGATGCTTTGAGGTAACACGGCCTAAAAAATCAAGAGGTGTGAAATATGTATGGAATAAAGTGTATTGGATTAATGTGGTACGCAAGGGGTGACATGCTGTCAATGGGATGAACTACTGAGTATGAAATGGTCCAGGGAAACTGCAGAACAGTCTTTTGGGCTTGACTGTAGATGATATGCTGTGGTTTTGTTGTACTATCTATGACTGCAAGAAAGTGGATGAGAGCAATGGGACCATGACTCATCTTTTCTTAGCATTACCTAGCTATGGCAGGAAACAGTAAACAACTATGAAAAGAACTCAAGTACCGAATATATGTATGCAGCAACAGCCTTAAGACTACAGAACTTACCACAGCATCATATGTAAGATTAACAAATAAAAGAGGGCAATGACTGAAATAAGAACGTGTGTTAATAATAACTAATGGAAATGTATAAAGACAGGGTAAAGAACTAGGTGTGTTAACATGAATAACTGTGATGTAAAATATGTAATGACTGGAATTTCAAGATACTGCCACAGTATGGTAAGAAATGCAATGAACATACACATCTGGACAGAATACTCTGCAACAATGCAGGTAAGAGGGTTTAATGGATGCTGTTCGATATAATGAGACTAATTCACAAACAACCAATAATCACTCACTTGCTTGAGGATCACGGCCAGCTGACGCTGATCTTGGCCGTTTGTCTTGCTTAGGTCCACGTCGTGGAGGTGTTTCTGCCACCCGCTTCACCTCTCGATGACGAACAACTGTTCATATTTCATTACAGTTACACACTTTTTTTTCAGAATGAGCTATACCATATTGTTCTTCATTATCCTAACTTCAATGGGCAATAAATCACAGGCAGGTATATCAGTTCCTTAGGATCAATCACTGAATTCAATTATCGTTACCTAGCTAACTCTTAAACTGCTTTCCTGATACAAACAAACTCACAGGAATGACATCCATGGAAGCACTCTACTGATGGTGAGAAAATCTAGGTCAAAGGTAATAAGGTTCAGCAGAGTTCAAATATAAACATAATCTACACATATAAACTCTTCCACTTTCTGCACTTGCAACGAGGTATGGGTTCAGGATGTGGATGCATTAGTACACAGACAATACAATATGTGCCTAATCCACCCCATGAAATTGGAAATGGAGTAATGATGATTAACAGACATTTCTCAGCTTTGTAAGTGGATGCCATGTACTTACTAAACACCAGCACATACCAGATTCAGCCTGAGGTGGGTCCTGAAGAGGTAAGGAGTAAGCCACAAGATTACGAGCCTCCCTTCCTTCCTCTTGAAGGCGTGCCTTGACACGTTCCACAACCTCATCCTGAAACCAAAGCCCATTAAGACATTCTGTATTAGAATTATAAATAAACATCTTAATTGTTATGTTTCGTTAAGATTTCAGATCAAAGAATCACTACAAAAAACATTAAAATCTAACCACCATACAATTTTGTGCTTTACAAGAAAGATGCCTTAGAAAATCTTAAATCAATCTTTGACATCTTGTTATTTCATAAGAATAAAATCATCGAAATATATTTGACTTTTTCATACCTAAATACTATTACCACATTAGCAAGGTACCTCCCGAACCTAAAAACATTAACTTCATATGCATACACCCAATCTTTAGTTGTCATATGTAACGTATAAAATCAGAAAAAAATGGACAGAAAGACCTTGGAGTAAAAATGTCTGAAGACCTCACACTCAGGGAACACAACAGAGCAATATCTGCCTCTTCTAAAAATATGGCAAGCTGGATTTAAGGGCATTTTAAGAAATGGGAGGATCAACCTTTCCAAGAAAATAATGTTCTCCAGAATAAAAATACTGTACTACAGAATCCTGACATCACTTTTAGGGTAAGCAATATTGTCGAGTTAGATTGCAAAGATATTTCAAAGTCTGCATTATTACCAAGAAAGATCTGAACTACTGTAAACAAACAAAACACTGATACTATACTCTTTGGAGTGGAGATGGAAGAGGTATACCATAATTTCCACGTGGAAAATTCTTGAAGGCATGGTTCTAAACTTACACTCAAAAAAATTTTTCTATTAGCATAATAGGCATGGAAGTCTCAGTAAAGTATTATCGCTACTCAGAAGGTGTAACAAACCAAACAAGAAGGCATTTTTAAACATCTAAGGCACAAGACTGTTTAACACACAACCTCAAACCATCAGAAATACTGTGAATGGTACAATGGAGAAATTTAAGAAGGCCCTGGATAAATACTGTATCTACATAGCAATCAAACCAGCCAGGCTGTGGTGGTTGCACAGACCTGCAGGCAATAGCTCCAAAAGTATGGTCAACCACTGAATCAACACATCTTGGCCTCAGGCCAAACTGTGGGCTTGAGGGGAGCTTAGAGTTAAGACACCCTAATGGCACAACTCATCAAAAGCTGTGGATATAAGAAGGACTTAAACATAACATTCTTCAAAATCTCAGTGACAATGACCAGTTGTTATGCAATTACAGGGTACACTCTGATTAACAGTGATAGGGAAAACAAAGTAGACGATGGTGTCTTGTTCTTTGTTAAAGCTCATTTTAATCTCACACTGATAAATGCTATAGCTACTGAAAATGTTTAAAGGCCCCTAACACAGACACAAGAGGTAGATGTATAGTTTTATGATGTCAGCAGAAATCTATACTGAACAAGATTCATTTTCTTTAACAGGACATGGAATGATATACAAATGAGAATGGTTGCAAGAGGTGCTATAAATATGTTTAAGAACAGTATTGATAAATATTTCACTTCAAATCTATGACTTACATTAATAACTTTGTCTTTTCATGGGATCCAAATCCAAATACAGACTGAGCATCCCTAGTCAGAAAATCAGAAATCCAAAGCGCTCCACACCTAAACATAAATCATTTCATTGTATTAATGGTCTTTCATATTTTTTTTACTGTTAAGTACTTATGTGTGAATATGTGTAAGAAAATGATTGCATATCAGTGGCATATAAATTCAGAGTCAGGAATGAAGGTGATGCTAAACAACAACAGATTGTCCACATGGGCAGATGAGGTTGTGGTACCTTAGCTTTCTGATGTTTCAGTGTTACACAAACTATGTTTCATGCATAAAATTATTAAAAATATTGTACAATTTTACCTTTAGGCTATGTGTATAAAGTATATATGAAACATAAATGGATTTTGTGTTTAGCCTTGGGTCCCATCCCCAAGATATCTCATTATGTATATGCAAATATTCGAAATCCAAAAAAATCCAAAATCCGAGACACTTCTGGTCTAAGGCATTTCGCATATGGGATACTCAACTTGTGCATGTATTTTACCCAAGGCTGCATTCATAAAATCTGATTATATATAGTGTACCAAAGTCCATGCGTAATGCATCAACTGTCCTTGGACACAATGTTATAAATTTTCTTTATCTACCAAAGGAACCAGAAAATGAAGATAATCTTACCTGAGAATCCAAAATGTGGCTGTCACTGTTTCCTCCTTTCATGATGCCTGGTGTTAAATGACCATCTGGAAAATGATGTAAAAAATACATTATTTCAACAAGATACTGTGAACTGCATTTAGATGTTTGCACATGGGATTGATATCCATGTTACTCTTTGCCAGTAATTGTTAGTTATGATTAAAGTCTAGCTCTGAAAACTGACTCCATCATATCTAATGGGCCAAGTTATGAAAGCCCTATCCCTGACTAAATGTTGAGTTTTCACAAGGATTAATTTCCTACAACCTCCTTTTCTGACACCCTCTCATAATACAGTACGGTAATCTGTAAAGCTGCAAAACTCTTAGAGATTAATAGATATTTGTGATGAAAACCCTTATAATTATATACACTTGTGAAAATGTCTTCCAAAAATACCACACATCTCACTTTGTATACCTTAAAGTACCTCTGGCATATCTCAAATGCCTGGAAGTGGAACAGCATAAATTACTTGGTGTGCATGACAAACATAAACAGTTTTTTACTAGAGTATGTTATACATCCTTTTGTCAAAAAAATTACAAAACAAGACATTCTTTACAGAGGATATAAGGACTACCATAGCAAAAGTTAAAAGGATAAAAAAAAAGGCTATGTATCAGTCGTCACACCTATCAATATATCTGAGTTGATATTGTTTTCCATTGGTACCTTAGTATTTACTGACCAGAATACAAGTGGCAGAGCATGTATCGAAGCATCAGTTCCTTTATTCTCCAATGGTATTTACAGAATAAATTACAAGATGAAGAGCATGTTTTACAGTATTATTCTTTTTTATCCTAAAATAATACAAACAGTAAGTTGAAAGTCGGGAGTGTTATAAAATTTGGGGAAAATGTGGAGTTAAAAAGGTAAAAGTCAGCAAAACATGTCAAACAATTACCGAAAACCTTACAAGAACTCATTCAACTTCCCCACGTAGCTAAAATTTACTTTAAATTTCAAGAGTCCAACTTTGTATGTGCGGCATAAGCACATCTGGCAGTGGAATACATTTCTGTGTCTAAGCAGACAAAAAACAAGAACAAGCAGCTGTGGGCAACATACAATTAATACTCATATTCTTCAAATGACATCCCGTCAAATAAATACCATATGACAGGGAAAGATACGTGAAGTCTTCCCTGGTTCAGTTCATTCCTAAATGTTTTACTCACTTATACTTTTTTTTCACTAATTTTTCCTGGACTTCAAAGTATTCCCACCTATCAATATATCTTTAATGATGAATACGAAAGATGCTCTAAATCACACTCTGCTGCTCTCATACTGTTCACACTTAACAACAACAATGAAAAATAGCATAAAACTGATTCCAAAGGTAAAAGAAAGATGGAGCTAATATGGAACTTTACCAAAATATCATCGTAATGACTCTCCCAAAATATTTTGGTATTCTACATACATTACATTACAACTGCAAAGAAAATGTTTTTCATTCCAGAGGTGTAGCAGTGTTAAACTTCAATTTAACCATGTCACGTTACAACAAACACTGAAAAAGTTATTTTGCATTAGCATCAATAAACAATCTTCAAAAATACGTAAAATGACTTAGTGATATCAATATTGTCCTTCAAGACATATCATTACATAGGGTTATTGAAAGAGTAATTAAAGACTTACAGATATCCACCTGAGTAAAAATTTTACCGACAAAGCTTCATCAATCATCTATCCAAATACAATAACGATTAGTATAATTTTGGTCATTTTAATATATTAACACATTGATCTACCTTCCATACGGTCATGGGACAAGTCCATGATTTAGTAATCTTATAATTTCCTTTTCTTCCAAGTCCTCCCATTTTTCTTCTGGGTTACATACATTATAATCATCTTCCTAACAATTAGGTATAAAACAGTTCACAACACTTCCACGAGATATGTGGGGAAATAATGTCTCAAAGTGTAAATAAGACCTGCATTGAACGTTTGCAAACTTAAACCTGCCTGCATTAGGGCCTTAAGAAGACAGTGACAACTGTTACATCTAAATTACTTACTCAAACTGAAGACTTAGTCATGTTCGGCCCAATATCACGTCTTCCAATGTTTGTATTGATGCAACACATTAAAGGCGCAAAAACAACAATTCCAGGCCAGCCGCGACCTTCAGCCACTCACCCCAACATTACCCTGCTGCATCATGGCCCACTACTCACTAATTACTTTTCACTGGCACTACTGCCCTTTATATTACGCCAGACTCACGTTTGTGGTGACGAAAATGTCTTGTTTTATCCTATGTATTATTAAGAGGACGGAAAATAAGAGCCATGGGCCTTATGCCTATACACTCAGGCGCCTGACACTGGCTCTCCCTTGAGTCATGAGCTGACACAATATTTTGCTTTCATATTTTGTGCCTTGGTGTAATATTTATTAAAATACCTACCATTGAACTAATTTCATTACATTTCTGTGCTTAATTTACACATATTAAGTACTGTATTTAATAAAATTTGACGTGGAAGATATTCTATTACTGTATTATAATCCTGATACAGTAAATACTATCTTATAATATTAACTGCGTATTTTCAAACTTTACATATATACGCAAATATATTTAAAGAATACACATAATAGATAGTTTGATTCTTTATCTAGGGTATAATGTAATATTTCTTAGCAGCAGTTATGAAAAGTTTTATACATAAATCCACAGAATGTGATCGGGAAATATTGTATTTATTCATTTCATTGTTGGCGCCTAACTGACGGGTCTTCCAGCGCACAAATTTGGACACAACACTGAGAAGCAATATTTCTGATGGTTAGGTAGCTGTATGTCTCTTTCATTACCATAAAATGGTTATACCTGTGCTATTTTTAAAGCCTGGGGAGGACTGCTTGTCCATGCACGATGATTCTGTGCTGGATTCAAAACCGGCCATAGCAGTATGGGATTTAAGGTTAAAAATCTTGGCCTTCTTGCACTCATTCCTTTCTCTAATTAGGTCAGCTGTGTCAGAATCCATATGTACCAGTACATGGGTATACTGGGCCAGAAGACACTTCCATTTGTCCCTCGGACTATTTCCGCCAGTGATCCTGATCACTGCAAATTTTCCATTTATGCAATCAAATGCTCTTTACGAAGGGAATATGCTGACGGCCCCACAAATAATTTTTCTCTGGTCCTGCACATTCAGTTTCCTCTTCCTTTTCCTTCCGAGAACGCTACTTTTCCTCGTGTCATTTTACATTATTGAATTTCTGATCATTCCCCTGCAAGATTTCTCCATCTGTGTGTTATGGCACATTTCTAATCATACTCTTCTCTCTAACGGAGAACATTACCCTTTTTCGTGTTCTAAAGGAGTGCGCCGAAGGTTTTACTTGTCCCTTCTCGTCTAATTTGCCTCTTCCTCAGGATAACGCTCTCCGTCCTAATAGTATGTCAACACTTGTCCGTTTTTGTTTTTATTTTCCGTCGAAGGCTCTAGTCACGGACACAAGTCCACATCAAGACTGGGCTTTGAGATACAGATAGGCTTATGAAAGGAAATAAGAAGAGACTAGGGAAAATATTTAAGAATTTGGAGGAAGTGAAAAACGTGTCTTTTGATATGTACCAGGTCATAAGTTATTGGGAAAGTCATGAGAAAGTAGAGAGTTCCAAAGCTTCGAGGTGTAGGGAAAGAAACAAATATCAAAACGGGCTACCCTTAAGTTGCTACAAAGTAGTCATGCGACTCCAACAGCTTGCCAATTATTGCTTGGTATAGGTTGTGGTGGAGGCACACAAGCTGCCAGCTCACGGAGCCAAATACAAACCTAACTCAGTGCTATGTAGCCCAGAAAAAAATTGTGGGAAGCGGGGTAGGTGGAATCTTAAGCTGATTACAGGAAATGTACAATGCACACACAAAAAGAAATATACTGCAGCGAGTAATTTCCTCACTTCGTTCTTCGCGCGTTAATTTTTTTAAGGTTTAGTGTGTCATTGGCTAGATTGATTCCAGTAATAAGGATGACTGGAGTACTTTTTTCATATCATTCTGTATATTGTAATGTTCAAAAGTAAATACAAAAAATACAGTATGTATTTTAGAAGCATAAATGGACGCAGCTGAGATGCGCGTTGGCCAGGGCGTGGGAGTTAGGTTAAACTGTGAGTTAGGCGAGACCGTATATATACACACAGGACATGTAAAGTACAGGTCAGCCTTGGATACCCAGTGGCCACTCCACCTCGCCACAATCCACTATGAACTTCATACTGAAGACGAATGAGAATGTATTCTGTTGTGTCTGTGCTGGTAGTAATCCAGAACCCTCAAAATGCCAAAGTGTGACTACAGAATGGACCCTGATAAGCGGCAGAGTTTAAGGTGAAGTGTTTTGTCTGAATTTCTTAAGGACGACTAAGTGAATCTTGACTACCAAAGAACAAGTCTTAAGTATGATGGCCTAGTTCCTGACTTGACCCACAATGATCAGGTCAAGAGCCTGGTCATCATACCAAAGGGTAGTAACGTAGTGCTTTTGTGTTCAGCCTTGTTCAAGGGGCTTAGTGTTGTGAAGTGCCATCTCCTGGTTTTAGTGTGGTACATTTTTGAACATCTGAGGAAAGTTTTTAACCAGTGAATGAGAGCATATTCCAAGCGGCATCACCTCACAAGACTTAAATAGTGTGCAAGGATTTTTTGTTTTAAGTGGAAACTGGTCTCTTGATAAGTTGGATATTGTAACAAGTTGGGAACGGAAATTTTTTGAAAGCATTGCAAGCGATTTCATTTGTAAATTAGAAAAGCACGTAAATAGAATTTGATGGACTTAATGAAAGGCCAAAGTGAAGGTATAACACTGAAGGCAACCGGGCCAGTAATGTTGCATGACATGATCATGGGACGCCACCAAGGCTGTCATGTTCAGCTACACAGTTCAGGGCCAGAGTGAGATACGGAAAGCGGTAGGTGACTGGGCCTTATGCATCTGTTTGAGTCAGATGAGTTAACACGAAAGTACATCATCTTAACCCTTTGAGTATCACGACTTGACCTCTTACGACAACTGGAGGGCAAAGTCATGGTGTACTCTGGAGATTAACTGCGTCGTGTTGAAAGGTTAAAACAGATGGCTTTTGGCTTCCACTTGTGTATGCATGTGATGAGTTGCATTGTGTGTGCTCATTGTCATGAAAGTGAAGGACTGAAAGAGAGGACCTAGAGAGTGTCTTATGGAGTAAACAAGTTACAGGCACACGCACCTCCCTGAAGCAGCAGTTCCACTCGTATGTAATATGGCATATCAATGCATTTTCACGTTAGGGTATGTAGTTCTATTTGAGCGTTTTGCTAGGTTGATTAATGCCATGAATAGAGGACGACCGTGCAACTCATGAGTGTACGTAATTGCAGGGATTTTTTTTTTCCTTTAGGCTGGGTTTAGGGGGAATTTCCCTTAGTTCTAATCTTCTCCCAGACAAAAATAACTTGAAGCTGCTTTTTCATTATCATACGAAACCTTTAATGGAAATAGCTAATCACACCAACTGACTCGAATAGCTCCAATGTAGGTAGGCTGCAGTACCTCTGGATCACTTGGGGAGAGAGAGAGAGAGCTGGCCCTGGACCATGAGACGCTTTCAGACGAAACTGTGCTCTTTCTTTGTCAACTAAATGTAACACAGTCCCCTACCTCACACAGCCTGCTGTGTCGTCTGTTGAACACTTGATTTGCGGGACCATGTGATAATTGTTCCTGAATTACACCAGCTGAAACGCTTAACTCCCCTGTGTCTGTGAAATGTACAAATCAATAAATGGAACAGTTGAATTTGGTCTCAGACGCTTTGCTTGTTTCTCGACGATTAGGTTTGTGTAATTGCTGCCTTAACATTGTTGAGTGTGAGGTGGGGAGAAAATGCATAATTTCATGGTTAAACGTAATCGGTACAACGCTCTCGAAGTGGATACCAGCAGCAAAACTCGACATACTCTAGATATACCTGTGGTCGTAACAACCGATCTTTTATTTGAACCAGTGACTTTTAATGTGATGGTTAACAACTGTCCTTTTAACTCGGACACTTGAGAAATGGATTTACAAAGTTCCCTGTTGACAATACCGCTGCGACGGGAAGGAACTCACAGACTTCACATTAGTCCTGTCACCAGCCACCGTAATGGCTGGTGCACAAGACAAAGAGAAACCTTGTAGGAACAAGTTACAAGGCGAACCTCACGCACAACCACTCCTCCCTCCCTCATCAACCTGGAGAACTTAGTTACATCATCGACTTTGCAAGCGTTGAGAGACCCCAGCCGCCGCTGCCGCCTCTCGTATCAGAATTCACCGCTGCCAGACGTCACATAGCATCGCTGCCGCCGAGTCCTGACTCAGGAGGGGGAGGAACTCGTAAGCTGTTTACGGCGCGACGCCCGCCACTCTCCCTGTACCACCACTCACCCTCCTCCTGTGTGTTGTGGAAGGGGTGATGTCACATGCTATAAACACTGCCTGATTACTATAGTCTCTACATCGGTGCAGGTCATGAATTCCGTCCGTAATATCTATCAATGTTCAGGGTCATGATGGATCCACACTCCATAGTGTGACTATGTAAAATTTGTCAACGGTTAAAGACTTTATCTAATATAGAAGCTAGGAGACGGGAACGGACCTCGAGGAACATTGACAGGGGAAGGGGGAGGTTGAGTATGTACAGTTGCCACTGAAGAAAAAGCTGGATATGTTACAATAGAGTGTGGGGAGAGGGAGACAAAAAAGACTGGAGTTTAGTGATCAGATCCCGATGTTTTACGAGATATCAAAAGCTACGACATAGGGTTCCAGAGTCTCTCAGAGAAGATAACAAGACACTAGTACAAGGGTTCCATTGTCTCTGAGAGAGGATAACAAAACACTAGTAACAAAGGAAATGATGTCACCGGTGGATCCAGCCTTGCCAAAACCGTATTATTGATCTGAGAGAACACTGAACAGGGGTTACGGGTACCTAGTTACAGCACTAGGATCCCGATTCCTCTATCAAGGAATAAAGTATTAAAACTGAACTGAGAACGCAGAGATACAAGATTCTCAAGGAAATGGGAGTTGAGGTAAAATTCAAAGACTTGACGAAACAGTATTAAGTCGATTGTAGTTATAAGGTTAAGAACGGTCACCCTATGGTATGGGCTTTACCATAACATGTTTCAAGGGAAGAGCGAAGCAGATAAGCAGGCACGAGCCCATGTGCTGGGGCAAATTTCGTCAGAAATGAGGAGGGATGCTATCTGGGCCATGTGCTTTGGCTGTGTCGAGAAAGTGCTTTTACGATAGATCATGCAGCAGGGTCATAGCTTAAATAAGAGATGCGTCATAGGGATTGGGAATGATTTTATCCACGATGGAGTTTAAGGAAAGTCATGATGGCTGTGTTAATAAGAAGAAATAGCAGTAGTTTAGTTTCGGAATGTGATGGACAAGAAACAATCTCTGCCAAATATCAGAAACACCCGAAGGCGGAAGAGGGGGTTTATCGTAAACTCCTTCGGCAAAATAAAGGAGAGCTACGCTGCGCCAGATGACATATACTAAGTTGCATTGGTTTCAGGCGGAGATGAAAGTTGAAGCGAGTGGAATGAAGGAGAGTTTGTTTATTCGGGTTGAGTGTGCTAGGTTCCTTGCTTTGAAAGGCTTCAGGAGAGGGTAGGTTGAAACCACGGGCTGAAAGAAGAGTGTCTGCCTTCTCGAAATATTCCTTGCTATAAGTTAGCACACAGATGCATCGCCGGGTGGATGCAGTAAGAATTCCAAGATATAGAAATATGAAGTAAGTTAGACTTGTGGTGTTGCAGAATAACGAGATTCGAGAGTTGAGAAACAAGGAGTAAATTAAATTACCACCAGCTGTTGTCAGTGCGAAAACAATTAACACATTTATAGCAAAATTAGGCCGGCATGGTAATTTACTAAAAAAAATTATGAATGGATAAGCGTGTTCTAGTCGTAACAAATATTTGCAATGTGAAACATTTTTTCCCCCTTTACGATCATTCAGTCGCGGTTTTTTCTCCACGATCGGAATAATGTTCCCCTGCGTTTTATTTTTAATGTGCCATTTTTTCCACACTTTCTTATTAATTTTTAAAAGCTCCCTACACTCAACATGTTGCTCTTTAGCTATTCTACGGTCGCCTTTGTTCCTATCGGGAGTTGGGGGTGGGTAGGTACCTTCTGCTTTACTAGCTAACCCCTCACTCTTATAGGATTAGGGACACACGACAACATGCCTCTTATCCAGCAGATAGATGACCTCGCCATGGACCGCCGTGTCTCCTGTTTTGTCCTTGCCTCCCGTGTAGTACATCACCCGTCCAGCACGGTCGGTCGACTCGAGGGACCGTTACCACCAGTTCCTCTCGCCCGCTGGTGTTCACCCTGGCTTGAACAGAGGAAATAACATCGCCATGACGCACGCTATGATCTTCGGGCTCGCACATCGCCGGGATCCGTTCAGCGGACAGCTCCCTGAAGATCCCAATGGCTTCTTTGTCAGTAGGTGATGAGGCGGGTAAAGTATCGTCCTGACGTAATTTGTAACTTTTTAGGGTTTTTGCAGGCAGGGATGGTTATTTTGTACTGTTCTGTGAAGGAAATGGTCTTAATGTGATTTGTTCAGAGAGCAGAGAGCTCTACATGTGGGACCCTATCCCATGTTCTTTCTTTACTAAACCTTCTCAAAACTAATAAACTTTACATGTATAGTTTCTATCAACAACAACAAAAATCGCGCATAACTTATTTTTTTCACGTATTGCAAATTGATTTTTATACTCGTAGTAAAATCATGTTTTCGTGAAGGCCTTACGCCCAGCCTCCTGAGATAGCTGTGCCATATTATCTCGCCTCAGTTGCACTGCAACAGTCCTTAAGCATTATCCCAGCATCCACAGTGCCTCGTCTCAGTCCTCTGAACGCTGCTGGAATACTAATAGTGTGATGCAATCTAGTAGTCCCTTAGCATTGTGATGGTGCAGCCTTAATGACTCCCATCACGCACAAGTCAAGATTTGCATGCACTGTTTGAGGCGATTTTCGCTATAGAAGACTCGGGAACTCTAACGTTACCGGACGCTGACACGTTCTGACCTGACATCAAAACCTACCACCCACCTCGTCCCCTGACTGACTTTGCAACTGTGTGTGTGTATATATATATATATGCTGGAACACACGCTGGGTCTGGCCTAGAGGCGCTTGTCTATAACGGGCCAGGGTTGCTGCAGAGACAGATTTCTTCGCCTCAGTAAGGTATGAGTGACTGCATGTATTTTCATGGTGTACAGGACTGTTTCTACCTCCGTCAGATTATCGTGGGAGACAGTCCTGTTGCGTATAGGTATGAAGTAGCATCTACTATAAATCCGGGGGGGGGGTTTAGTTTCTCCTTTTGTTGTCAGTAGAAATCCCCGCCCGTCCATCCACCACTACGCGTTACACATTCTTCATTTTCCAGGCCATCGCCAACTGTGACGCTTCCTGCGCTCACCGCAGTCCCAGTTTTAATCCTGACGATTGTATGGGCGGGCGTTGTATCGGAGTTTACACACTGACCTGACCAGAGAGTCCTTCCAGCCTTGACCCTCCTCCCCCATGCCAGCAGCCGTCGCCGGAAGTGTAACACAGTCAAAGCGTCCTAAATTTAAAAATCATACGAGGTCATACGTCATAACAGGCAGCCCAGGTTGATCAGGGTCAAGGGTGATGAGTCAGTAGAGGGTTGTTGAGTTGGGCGGGGTACTACTCTCGGTCCGGTCTGGTCAGGTCAGTTTACCGCAGGCGACAGTCGACTCGCACCGTCCTGCTCGAGTGTCGTACCGTCGTGCTCAAGGTTGGTACCGTAGTGTTCAAGGGTCTTAACCTCAGTTCCACGGGAAGGCAGATTGCAAGAGGACAATTTTTGATACACTGGTGTTGAAACGTTGGCGGAACTCCCCTTTTTTGTTCACTATGCCAGATCCTGGCTAATGTCCTTGAACACAATTTGCCAACATGGCATCTGTCACAGATCAAGGAGATACCCACCCCGAGAAATAATCGGTAACAAGACATTTGACACCGCGGTTCATGGGCTTTCCGTAGAGGGGGCTTGTGCGTGAAAAATATCCGGGAAACAGCAGTAGAGGGGAGGAGACTGGAGGCAACAGTAGAGGGGAGGAGACTGGAGACAGCAGTAGAGGGGAGGAGACTGCGGGCAGGGAAGAAGCAGGTCACACAGTGAGGATGTTGGGGGGGGGGTTTTGAGGAGTAAAGATTAAACAGAAAACGGGAAAAAGATTATTTTGAATTGTGTTTTTCAGAAATAAATACCGGTGTTGAGTCTCAGTAATCCAACAGCTGTACCACATTTTTTAACTGCATCTTGCGAAACATATGTTCACGTGCGTTGTCTGAACTACGCACACATCCGTGTACATTGATCGGCGTCCGAGAGGTGACCCAGATACGCTAATGGAATAAAAAACAACGCAATAGATGTGATGCACCTTGCTAACGCGTCACTAGACGTGAGGGTAATCAACCTTATATGTCGAAGCCGTGTGTATGCGTAAACATACACCTCACGACTTATCAGTACTCTTGTTTACATTCTTCCTTGGGTTTAAGCTGTTGCACAACCTCTGGGAATGTCTCCACGCGACTTGTTACTTCATATGCACTTAAACGTAATTATCCCTAAGTGAATTAATGGAATGTCTGAAGTCTTGGCTTACAAACGCGTACTACAAATATCTCGTTCGTTTATAAACAATGTATAGTCGTGCCAACCTTACCCTGGCACAAGTACCAACATGAATAGTTGAACTTTACTACAGAATAGACCTAGAAGTTCTGGTTTTAGATCATAAGAACCACATTACAAAAATAGGAACTGCGAGAAACCTCCACGTTTACCTTGTATCAATTGTACTTCAGAAAAAAATCGGTAGAAACCATTTAATGAAACAAGTGTAAATGATTTTTCTTTACCGTGTACATTTTTTTATAAGGTTTTCGTGGAAGCGGGTGAATAAGCGCCAAGATTAGAGAAAAACAATATCCGCCATTGCTACGTCCCACTGACTAGACACCCAAGCCGCATGCATTTAATCTTAAATCCACAGCTGGCAACTGCCATGGAAAACATTAAGCTGTTTTGGCTGGTAGCAAAGTCGATTACGCAGTGTTTTAACGAACGCAATTTAGACTTTGTGTAAGTGAATTATACATATACATGTTGAACTAAAGAATTCATAATATCCATAAAAGAGACATTCAGGGAGACAGACATGTCTCTTTAATGAAGGAAGGAATACACACACTGGCAACTGTAATCAGTGTTGCAGACGAACGACTCTTTTGTATATAATCCCGTCAGGGTAATCCATCTCGTTCACCTTTTAATGCATGAACTCAAACATAAATTATGCACCTCCCATTCGAACTTCAACCTGTAACACAGACTTTATTACAGCTGCATATACGTGAAGAGGCATAGTCCAGGAAGGGGGAGGCTAGCTTTGGTTTGACGTCTGCCAAAACCAGCTGCGCAGTGTGGTAAGCGAGCGAGGCCCCTTCGACGGAGGAGAGTGGCTTGGGCCCGGACGCGCACTTCTGACTTCATCCTGGCAAGAGACACATCTAAAGACGCTCCCTCAACTATTCCTCTGTTGAATTACACCGTTTAAGTGGAAAAAAAAGGTAGTTCACTTACGTTTAGTTAAGCTATTCCCGTGTACTACTGTTACTCGCGTTTTGGTTTGATAGTTAAAACCCAATGAAATGTTTACTCTTGGTTATGCATGACCTGAGCGAGAGTGCGTTAGTGGCATGGATGCCGGGGGGTTAGACCTGCCGCTAGTGTGTTGGTGTGTCCTCTCGATGAAAAAATGTAATACTAAGTTACTCTAATAATTCAGATTATAGTGCAAGTTTGTGAAGATAAGTGGCTGGCTTAGTAGTAATAGTAGGTCATAAACTGACGCGACTTTCATTTGCATAATATGGTTATTTACAGATTGTCAAGCGAGTGGACTCAAGATTTAACGAGTCGCGAGGGCACAAGTTTCAACGAGTCGCGAGGACACCAAGTATTAACGAGTCGTGTGAATACTAGACTATTGATCGCCGCGCCATGGGTAGCTACGCTCGCTCCGTTCATGGTAAGCTTAAATCTGATTATAATGTAGCATAATGCCAGTGGCAAGCTGTTTTTGTCGTAGCCACTAGAGTGAAAGGTGG
>JAUUDW010063271.1:0-16397 GCA_032361385.1 Panulirus guttatus
ACCCAGTCTACACGTCAGACGTCTTCACTAGCCCGTCTGCACGTAAGACGTCCTAATTACCCCTTCTACACGTCAGACGTCCTCACTACCCCGTCTACACGTCAGACGTCTTCCTTACTCCGTCTACACGTCAGACGTCTTCATTACCCCGTCTAAACGTCAGACATCTTCACTACCCCGTCTACACGTCAGACGTCGTCACTGCCTCTTCTACACGTCAGACGTCTTCACTATCCTGTCTACACGTCAGACGTCTTTACCCTGTCTGCACGTCAGACGTCTTCACTACCCCGTCTGCTCGTCACAAGCTCTCAGTAATTCTCTTTTTTTTTCGAAGAAGTAGTCAAAAGTATCCCTTTGCATTCCGTGCCAACTCCAATGTCTTAAGTGCAAAAGTTTGCACCTTTAAGCTTCTACGATTCTGGAGAGGGAGGCCTGGCTTAACGTGTCGTCCGAGAGAGACAGTGTGAAACTCCCTCGAAGATCTCGTACTTGAGCCCAGTGAACCAACGACACCACAACACCACCCCTGAGACACTCCATTTCCCAAGAAATATTAGAGGCGTCCGTCCCTCTTCTCTCCCTTGCTCACATCCGACACTGACGAAAGACGTGTTTCATGTCATTGCGTACGTGGACGCTCCATCCTCATAAGACACTGCTCAGCTGGAGGAAGAGTCTAGCCAAGAGTTTCGTTGGCCTTATGCCCCTTCAGCTGTGTCTGGCGCCAAGGTGTCCTGTTGTTCCCTAGCTCAGTCAGGCTGTTTGAGGCCGCGGCCCGTAGACCAGCTGATATCACAGTTCCTCACTGAATAGTCAATTGTTTCCAATTTCAGGCCCGAAGATAACAGTATCTCTCATTGTGCTGTATAGTCTGAACATTTTCATGCTTTTAAATGGTAATGTTTTTCCTGCTTCTTGCCTGACGTGCCAGTAGGGAAGTATCGTCGAGAACACAATGAATTTTGTGATATCTGATAATCGTATAATGTCTAAAGAAGGTTTTCTTTTTTACCTGTAGGTTAATTATTCCAATACTGTAACTCGAGACGGCCAAATCTCATCGCGGCACAAAAATGGGAACGTGGAAGATGTAGTCCGAGTGATCATGCCTCCAGACCCAACTATTCGTTAACACAATATAACATTCATAGTCGCTGAGGAAGCTGGTAGGGTGGATGGTAGGGCCGTTTCACACGAGAAAGGAAAACGACTCCCGTTCGAAACACTGGTTCTGCCACCAGGGGATGGCTGTGTACTGTCAGACCTCATCCATAACTCATACGAAGTACCTGACCAATTAAGCGAAGACGGTTCTCTGATGGCGCTGGTTCAGTTAATCCTCTGGAGTGTCGATGGGTCTGAGCGGCTCGAAACACGATACGAGGCTTCACTCACCACACCAGTGGGAGAGATCGGTCGCAATTTACACTCTGAATATTTTGGTCGGCCTTGTCCCTTCGCCTGCCTGCCCTGTTCCCTGAGAAGGCAGATGATCTGTAAGATGAATTCAAGGAGAGAGAGAGAGAGAGAGGGAGAGGGAGAGAGAGAGAGAGAGAGAATCGTCAGGTACGAACTGCATCACATGATTCAGCAAACTTCAGATGTACTTCAGGAAATCCAATTCAGATATACTTGACGAAACAGAGGTCAGACATTCTTCAGGAGACCAACTTCAGATACACTTCAGGAAGCAGTTGAGAAAGACATCAGGCAGTTCACTTGCGATATTATATAGGTAATAGTACCGCTGCACTACAGTTCCGGCCGCTTCTACATCTTACAATCTATATCGAGAACGAGTCTCAGTATAGCCGACGTGACGCTTGGCGTTCCTCACCTCGTACGTAAAGATACGTTTTAGGGGAGTGTCTGTGGTGGCAGGGAGACTCCCCGGGGATCTTAAGCACGCCACAATCTGCCTCGATATCTGAGTAACGAGGTGCAGGCTGCAGCAGGAGTGTCGTCTGGCCGACCGCAGGCCTCGGGGCATGACGGCCATACGCAACCCCAGCCGAGGGAGGCTCCTGCCCCCACGCGGGCCCGAGTCACCTGCCGCAGTTAATACCTATAATCCCGTTTGGCGAAGTTGCGTCCCACCTCAAAGGTTGCTGACATTCCGACCTGGGCCTCTTGTTGCGCTCGCTTACATCAGGCGTTCGGGCCGATGCGGTGCTAAGCCACCACCGATCGTTAAGGCCCAGTTTGTGATCGTTAGAGAATAACGATTTCAACGGTAATTAGATCTGTGGTTTAGGTGGGATCATGTTCGAGCTGAGGGAAGATCAGCTTCAGGGTGGCGGAGGCGCACCAGGGACGACTGTTGGCACCGTCTGGCACGAGCGGCGGGTCACTAGCGGCCGCCTCACCTGCCGCCCTGTTTGTTGTCTCAGGAACCATAAGATGTGAATGTCGTTTCCCTCTTGATGGCTGCTTTCCCCTCCACAACAGCAGGCGGGAGTGACCCGACGCGTCTACCACTGATGCTGCTCTCGTCTCTGTAGTATACCACCCGCCCCCGACACTGTCTCTGCCTAGTTAAATCTGAAGCTCCCACACACACACACACACACACAAACTCCGTAGATTTCGATGGGGAAGGAGAGTAGGAGGTTTGAGGTTTAGGGGAGGAAAGAGGGGGTGGGAAGAGGAAGAGCCCGGGCTAGGACGGTGTCAACAGGGCGGCACAGGCGGCCCTGGTGCCACTACAGGAAGGCCTGGGGAGGGGGCGGCACAGGGCCATTGTCTTTGCCCACAGACTTTCATGCTCCGTGACTCCCTGACGGCCCTAACAATGTCCCCCACGTGACGTCACGACGCTGGCTGGAGCAACTTGGTCTTACAAGAACAATGCTGCCCGGGTTTTTGGCCCACCACGCCATAATGAAGGAGGAAGTTTTTGCCCGAAAATCCCCGTAACTTCTCAGGACGTTACGGAAGGACAGCATCTTCGTTACGTTACGACTTCCACGATTGTAATGAGGGGAAAAAAATGGACAAAAATCTTCAAGAACTTACGTGAATTCGAAGAGTGTATTCTCTCACTAAGGCGACCAGTGTTACCGCCCTCCCTCCCTTCCTCCTTCCCTACGCCACCGTCACACACAGTAGCGGTGGGGACTGGTCGGCGCTTCGTGGGGAGGGGACATTACTGCCAGCCGGGCGGAGGAGGGAGGACACGAGGGATGAGAAGGGGGAGGGGGAGAGGAGTGGAAACAACAGAAAGCGGGGTGGTGGAGCAGGGGCCACAAAGGCGCCGGTGGCGGCGGTGTTATCACGCCCACCATTGGACTGCCACGTCCTGACGAGGTTTGACAGCGGCCGCGTGCCTGGCTGACGAACGTGAGCCGCGGGCGTGAGCGGGGGCGCTGGTAGGTACTGACGTGGTCAGGCCAGCCACAAAGGATAAGTCAGACAGGGAGGGTTACCCTTACCATTACAGAAACTTAGCCAGGAGTCACCTCTGAAGTTCACTGCACCAAGAACACTGTTTCCCACCACTTGTTCAGTCTACCCACATGTATGTCGCTCTCGCCTTCCCTCTCACTCTCTCTATCTAGCCCCTCTCACCTTTCATTCGTCTGTCTTTTTCTTCTCCATAAAAGTCTGTCTCGTACATTTTCTTTCACCTTTTCCCCCGTTTTATCCCGGGCACGGACACCATCCCCCTCCCATCCTGCGGATCCTTGCAACTTCCCTGGGGCCGTCGGGGACCTGCCTCGACACCCATCCATCGGGAGCCGACATCCGCCCTTCCACTACCACCTTCTAGTTCCCGCAAGACACGCGGCCGCACCCGTAACAGGGGACTGGGGGAGAACAGAGAAATACCACAACGCATGGGAAAGAGCTGGCAGAGGTGAGGTAAATGCTCGGGGTGAAATGGAGGAAAAAAAAATGCTATCAAAGAAGAGAAGGTGAGGTGCTGGGTAGCACTGAGAGAGATGGGGAGATAGTGAGACACAAGTGGATAGCTCTGTGAGGTAAGAGGAGACGAGGGTAGGCCAAAGAAGGTGTGAGGAAAGTGAGTGGAGAGGAAGGAAGACACGTGTAGTGCCCCAGATGAACTACAGGTGGTGGAGAAACTTCCTGATGCAGGAGAGTGCAGAGCTTGCCATCCACCTAGGGAACGATGGAGCATCGCCTATGGGGATATGGGTGTTTTAGAAGCAACGGTGAGGCCTTGGTAAAGGCCGTACGAGAGTGGTGAAAGATGGAAACGATCTTAACCAATATCTGTTTATTCAGAAATGATTTATGTCCAGTGAGGATTATGTGTAAAGTGCGAGATCTGGTAGATGATACGTCTGACATAACAGATCTCACGTCTGACGTGACACATGATATGCCTGATAAGCTACGAGCATCTAACATGTACCAAGATTTTTAAGCTGCCACAGAGTATTAATTTTCAGCGTATACAGCACGTAAATTCATAACAGTACTACTACTACTATTACGAGTGATGATGATGATGATGATGATGATAATAATAATAATAATAATAATAATAATAATAATAATAAATAATAATAATAATAATTATGATAATGATTATAATAATAACTGAGATGAGCACGCACGACAGTTCATGATATAGTAAGAGATTATTACTGAGTCGTAAAAAATGAGCAATACCATGGTTCAGCAGCGGAGGAATACTATGACACACCAGAGTAATATTACACGGCTGCAGTTTGGGAGGTGAGGTCAGGCCCTAACCAGAGGATGGGATGTGATGGTGCTCCCCAGGTGTGGAGTGCGTGCGGACAGGTGGTGTGCACAGCTCCCTCCTCACCTACCTTCCTCTCTACCCCATACTCACCACCACTCCCTCGAACACGATCACACTGTCTTCCTTCTCTGCGGAAGTCAATAAAGTATTCTCTCTTTGACGAAAGGAAGTACAGTTTAGTCGAAGAACTTCACCCTCCAAATGAGTCCATCATTTCCCTACTTCTGATTGCAGCGCAGCGTTTGGAAACTGGAAGTAGGGTTGATTGTTTGGTCAGCATCTTCCACGCACCTGTCCCGCGAACAGAAGAAAGAACCGTGCGTCTTCCCCACCCTTCCCGGGGCTGGCTTGCCTTGAAGCCCAGCACGACCACTGGCAAGGAGGACCGGCCTGGACCATCGCGCACCCCTGCACTGTCTTCCCCATGGCCCTTCCTGCCCGCTGCGGAGCGGACCAGCAACGTCAACACTGCCATACGAGTACTGGGCTCCTGTCGTGTTACAGAGACAAGAGAGAGAGAGAGAGAAAGAGAGGGAGACAGAGAATGAAACTGAATGCGCGTGTGTGTGTGTGTATGTGTGTGTGTGTGTGTGTGTGTGTGTGCAGAAAATCGGTCTGTGGCTCACGGCGCTTTTCGAACACGGGATCCGTATGACGTAAACAGACTCCAGTCAACCTGCGGGTCACGTGACCGTCTCCATGCGAAGGGATCGTGCAGCCAGCCACCAAGAGCAGGCATCTCGACAACACCTGACGGTGTCTATTGTATTTTGGCCTGATTACCACACCATTAGATTGCTCAACCTTGGAAGACTCCCAAGAGTGCGAAAGTGTACTATATCTGAGCAGGGCGACAGTGGCGAGGGACGGAGCCGCGCGCCCGAACATACACACACACACAGCCATTCATGGGATCCCCACGATGAAAATCCCCATTCCCACGTGAACTTTATAACATCCAATTAACCTCATTACCCTTAAGGACGGTGGACGGTAAGGTCCAAAATGGTGAGGGTTATGAGGGCAGGTTGGGCCCCGAGGCGCGCCACCTGTTGAGGTCATGCTGGACCACCGTACCTTCATCACTGTCCATTATGATTCTGAACTTCCTCCGCTCACTGTCATTTCACTAACCCCCTCCCCCTTGCCCTACCCCTCCTCTCCCTCCGCTTCCTTGCCTCCAACCCTCCCTTATCTTGGAGTCACACGTGAAACTTTATACCCAGTTTCACTCTGTCTTCAAGAGGTATATACATGTAAATATAATCCTAATAAGATACGTACGATAATCTGTCGTTGGCACTGGAGCTGATAACCTTTGCTTATGGGTAAAGTATAAAACACGTGGATTCGTCGTGGTCATGACAATACGCGGTAGGGACAGGATGTAAACATAAGAAACCCCAGAACCCCCACCACCCCCTACCTCCACCCTCTGCCCGCCCCACTCCCTCGATGCAGGTTTCCCAGGACACCCCTCTCCCCCCCCCTTCCCCACCCGCCCTCCACAGTTTAACAGGAAATGGATGAGGTAATTTTCAACAATTTCCACACATTGTCGGCGACCGTTCGTAGCCCACCTAGTACTGCTGCCGCTGGTGGGTCTACGGGCCCCCCTCTCACCACTGCCACGCCCACACCACCACCACAACACCCACGCTAGGAACACGCCCACTGTCTTTACTCTCAAGCCCACGCCAATGACCATCGGGCCCACACCACCAGACCCACGCAAAGGGGCATCATGTCATTGTACTCACTCCCCAGTTGTTCATTATGACCATCACCATCATCATCATCATTATCATCATCATCATCATTCCTCCCCCTCCAGCATGACGCTCTCACCGTGTTCCACTGGTAGTGGTGCTGCTTCTCCCCTCCCCTCACTCTCTCTCCTCCTCCTCCTCTTCCTGCTCAATCCTTCTGCTTTTTCTCCTCCCCCCATCTTGCTCCCCCTCCCTCACACTTCCTTCATCCCTCCTCCTTCCCCGTGACGTCCCACAACACAGCGAGGCCCCATATCCCTTTCAGAGGACCACCGACGGAGTGACGAGTTCTTGAGACGAGTTGGTCATGTGCAAGGTGGTGACGTGTATTGTTAACATGTGCTGGTGACGTGTAATGGTAACACGTAGTTTCAACACGTAGTGGTAGTGACACGTAGTGGTGATACCTGCTGGTGAGGTGGTGGTGAGCCTGACGCGGAGACAGGGGAGGTGCTGTGAGGTGGAGCGTGGGAGAATGACAGACATACCTGCACAGGAGTCCCAGTGTGTAGGCAGGTCATCTTCACTATCTCCACACCAGTTATTTATACGCCGGAATGCTCTTGCCACAAGGACTTAGCAACACTCATCAACTCCCTCAGTTTCCGTTACTATCAATCGAGTAGACGGAATAAGACAATCGCCATCAATCTGTTTACCATCAACCCATTCAATTTCCTTGTTGGGAAAACATCAGTATCGCCTTACGGTCATACTCGTGATGGTATCAACAGCAGAATGGTGATACGGAGGTGAGGGTTGTGTCTGCTGCATCAGCGTCAGATGACAACGAGGCACAGCATAGGAGCAAATGCTGTTCCCGGGGGTAGGAGAGCGTGTTACCTTGCCGGCATCAGTGAAAACCGCCTGCTTTACGTCACATGGCTGTCATTATTCCAATTCACCAGTGTTCTCATTTATCGCATACATTGTGATACTAAACCATGGTCACCTGTCATAAAGGCTTTCTCAAAGTTTGTGTAGATTACACCAGCATGTACATGTGTATAGCAGAGGAAGTAGATTTGATTGATAGAATATAGAGTGTGGTCACACTTGAACCTCATAACATGCATTCACCCACAATACATTGTACAGGAAATTCCAAGTATGGCTCCTTCCCACCTGTGTTCATCTGTCTTAAAATTTCCTGCCAGCCGAGGGAGGTGGCGGAGTGACCGCGCTGTAACCACAGGAGAGGCAACACAGCCTCACCTTCGTCCTCTCTTTTTAACCCCGAGAGCACAACGCGACCCCTTGGGTGTGATGGCAAGATCTTTGGCCTTGACCCTTGGAGTCACGTCATTATGCCCGAGAGTCGTAGCGAAGAGCTCAAGGGCTGTGCCGTCGTGCTCAAGGGCTGTATCGTAGTGCTTAAGGGCATACTTGATGTTAAAAGGATAGACCAGCGAGTCACTTCCCACACTACAAACCTTACACTTTTTATTTTCTTATTTTTTTTCTCTCCATTATAGACGTTCTTTTCATTCTTCGGTCCCGTAGTGCTCAGGGGGTGTCGGGGAGGCAGAGGTATTGGGAGAGGGCAGGAAAATGTTCCTTGTAGTCATGGGATTGATCTGCCAACATTCGGTTGGCTGAGGATAGATTGTAGGGCAAATGGTTTGGGTGCTCAGCTACTAAACTTGAAAATGAAGGGTTCGAGGCCTGTTCACTCTCTCCTGTTTGCTGTTCGCCCACCTGTACACGGATCCCTGGACTGTGCGGCCGCTGTATCAAGGTAGATGGACGTAATACCGAGCACATTAGTCTCCTGTGTAGCGTCAGGTCGGCCACGGTACGAGGTACTCACACACTCTAGAGGAACGGCTCCGACAACCGCGGAACAATATGGCCGTCAGCCTATCAAAAGGTAGTAGGCAGGTCAACCTCACGAGGGGAGTGTAACTATTTTTATTGCGTGTATGCGGTGATATAGACGGCTCGTGTATTGTGCTGGCGGCCGAATGGCTACAGCCGGTGGTGAGAGGCTGTGGGAGGAGAGCCACACGCCTCCCCCTCAAATAAACAAGTACACAATACTTCATAAATCACGAGGGCCCACGATACGCGCCCGACGGAACACCAGCCTTACACGTCCCTCACACCCGCACCCACGGAACACGATTTTACACGCCCACATCCACGGAACTCTGCTATTACGCCCTCTTGCGCGCGTCCAGGGAGGAACAACGGCTTTCCAGCCCACGATCACTGAAACTCGAAGTGTACGCTCGCGCCGGTGTGGTACTAGCTACATGTCCGTCCGCTGGCGCCTCTAAAGGATTAGGTCAGGTGGATCCTGCATGACCATGTGTACCACCTAGCGAGGGCACGCTCACACACATGACCACAAACATACTCACACATCCAGGCATACACACGTATATGCTTGCATACGCGCGGACGCGTTGGTATGCACGAACATACACAGGTTTCTGTACCTCTACATCAGCACTCCTTTTCAGGACTTTCTCCAACCAACGTAAAGCTGAGGAGGAGCAGGTGGGTGTGATGGAGAGAGGCGTGTAGCATAGGGCGCGGCGGCTAGGTGGGCCATGTTACTGTGGTTAAGGTTACTGCTGCTGCTCTGGCCTGGCTGCTGCCTTGGTGTAACACAGGACGGGAAGCGGGAGTAGTTTAGTTACCACGCGCGTTACCCCTGTTGCCGTAGCCTGGCTGCTGCCGTGCTGTGATACAGGCACGAGAGTAAGACTGGCTATGTTACCACGCACCTTAAGATTAGCCTGACTGCTTCCCTGTTAAAACACAGGACAAGTGGAAGAGTGGGACTGCTATTGCTGTGTTACCACGCAGTCACCTAAACATATGTGCTTTCACACACACACACACACACACACTCATACATCAAACCACAGACTCGTACACAAAGCACAAAGAGGGATCAAGACGTTGTCTAAAACTCTCGCACACATACAGTCTACAGAGTGGGAGGGACTAGCATACAGATATAGTTGGCGCATCTATAAATACAACATGATACACATTCATACAGAGAGAGAGAGAGAGAGAGAGAGAGAGAGAGAGAGAGAGAGAGAGAGAGAGAGAGAGAGGTACCCAACCCAGCGTGTGGTGGCGACAAGGTCTTGTGCCAGGCCGGGTTAAAGGGGTTTTCACAGTCAGTCCAACTAAGCCTCACGCACAGCATCCAACGCTTGCCTCCCACCTCCCGCCACCCTCACTAGTCTAGTCAGTAATCCCCAAGTTATTCTTAGCGAGAGTTACTCCCTATTAAACCGGAGATTAAACGTACACTCCCCTCCGTTCAAGCCATAGCCGCGAGTGTCGTATACGGACACGGTGAACATTACCATAATGGCGGTAGACTCGCCTGGGGCCTGCACGTGACCGAATGTCCACCTGCGTCCATGGCTTCGGTAAGCTCCTTCCCCCAAGCCCTAATACTCACAAATCTCTCAAAGAACCGCGCAAAAAAACACACTGTGGCCCTTTAGATGTCAAGATTCTGGCCAGTAAAGGTGTGCGGGTGAGAGACAGAGGTTGGCGGCTATGTCCACGTAGTTAAAAGTACACAAATAACAGCAAAAATTCCTGAAGTCTCTCTCTCCAGCGTGGACAGGTGAAACTGTTGCCACATGTCGCTATCTGCCCTCCCCCCAAACTTACCATATTGATTATGATGCTCCCTAATGCACAATTAGCGAAATTTCTTTATACAGATATTGCGCAAATATATCCCCCACGGTGTTAATTGCAAATTGTTAATCAGGGGCTCTAATAGATATACATTTTTTTAGAGTAATTATTAACAAGACGGAGTACGGCGCTTTCAAAACACCGTTTTCAATGGGGACCAAATGACAAGCCGATTTTTATCTTGCGTTGCATCTCTGTCACAAGTGCCACGTAATACACAGCCGCACAAACACAGACCCCACAACCTCACACATACACACACACACACACACACACACACACACACACACACACACACGCACATACACACACACACACACACAGATTCAGAGGGAAACATACATACCATCAAATTGATCGCACGAACGCACATACGACCAGCTGGACTGTATACAGGGATATACAAATTCAGCCTCCTGTCTGTGTACAGACAGGCAACATAGCTGTACCGCCGGTGTTTGCAGACAGACAGCATACATGCACCACTGGTGCTTGTCTGTGTACAGACAATGTAATTGTACCAATGTTGCTTGTTTATGTACAGACAACGTGTTTGTACCACGGGTGATTGCTTGTTTACAGATTTGCCCCTTTGGTGTTTTTTTTTTACGCATACGTCAGTCTGTGGCACAGAAAGAGAGGCGTATCCAGTCAGTGCATTTAGCACCATGCGTCGAAATGCGTGATTCTACGCATGAACCGATATTTCTCGCATTTCAACGCATGAAGCCACGCATAACACACAGTAATTATACGCATTATAAAATGTAATCTCATGCATAATACAGTCAAATCCCACGCCTCACTCCATCTCACGACCAAGTTTGGAACTCACTGACTCACGCATGGCAACCTAATACCTAACATAACAAAGAAAGTATATTAATCTGATGGTAAAACTTTAGGGTGAATCTCCCTCGCACACACATCCTACCGAATAGCAAATTTCTTGACATATGTAAATTCATCGTTAAGAAAGAAATTTCCCCTCGCACTGGTAAATCCTAAGACGAACAGCAAATCTCTTCGGTATAGGTAAATCCTACTCTGCGAGGTAAATCTCCCTGACACAGGTAAATCCTGCGCCGGGCGGCAAATCACCCTCGCGCTGGTGAATTCCACGTCGAACAGCAGATCCTCCTGACATAGGAATACAACTGAATTAAAACAGCAACAGGCCACTGCCAGTGGTCCTAACGAGGCTGTTTGTAATATTTAGAAGATGTTGAGCTGTGGAGTGAATCTCTGATACGGTCACTGGCGGCGCAAGAACCTCACATACACCAGTCTTGGCCCAGGTCATCTGCCCGAGGGATTCCCCTTCTCCGCCTCGATTGTTTTATTCCTAGTATTTTGTGTCAAAGGCCAGTATTTTGTGGCACAGATAATTGCCCCTGGTGGCAGCAGCAGCCTCTCCAGCCAGCAGAGGAGGAGGAACACGACCGGGGTTTGTAGTGAAGGGCAGGTCCAACCACAGCTTCAACCACACACAAGTATGACTGGGCGTGTGGCTGGAGAGACGCCGCACTTGAGAGGGTAGCGAAGAAGGAATTGATGATGATAATGGAGAGCTGGGCTGGACCTGGGCAGTGCGCAAGGAGTGAGGAGGGAGATAAGGGAAGGAAGGAGAGTTAAGGGGGTTAGAGATATTAAATAGGTGACGCAGGGGTAAGGGGTTGACGAGAGATGAAGGATGATGGTATACATAAAGCGAGATGATGAGAGGCGGAGGACGTAATGAGGAGGTAAGTGCTGACGGGAAAAGGGAAAGGCAGAGGTGGGAAGACATGGGGAGATAAGGGCTGGAGTGTAAACGGCAAGTAAAGAGTAAAGAATTAGGGTGGAAAGAGACGACTAGCTATATAGCATGTCATGCCGACACCGTGGTCCTAGGTCAGACAAGGCGAGTTGTGGGTGAGGTGTTGTGAAAACACGGTGACGCTTGGCCTCCAGCCTGAGCACCAGGTGTCTGTGCTTCATCCGTGTTGGCTAGCAGTTCAAAACAGCTGGCTTCCCCCCAGCCCTTCCCTCAGTAACCCACGGGGAGGCAGGTATGCAGCACATCAAAGCCCCGGCACAGCGCGGGTGGAGGGAGCGTCCAAGTGTCTATGATGCACGGGCCGCCCTGACAACAGGTGCTGCCTCCACGGACCATGTCGCACCACCCACCCGTACCTCCTGCCAGGTGCTGGCTTTGACACTGCTGCCGTGATGCTGGGCAAGTGTTGTGTCGAGACGGACGTCCTGATGTGCTGGTGTTACAGTAATGCTGTGATGGGAGGCAAGCGCTGTGTCGGGACGCTGTGCTGAGGATGTGATAATGCCGTGCTGCGTCTCACCTTTCGGGCACTTATTCAGTGTGGGAGCTTAGCTCTCGTCTTCAATACAATTTTCAACATATTCCCAGGAGACAAATTCATTGTCCAGCGGTCGACATCCAGGATTGTGGCAGCACTGCCTCATCCTGAGCCAGTATCCCGTGCCACCGCACTGTGGGCGCCGCCGGCCTGATCTGATCCTTCGTTAACAATACATGGAATAAGTTGATGGGCCGTGTGGGACATATCAGATAGGCCTGTGGCCACCTGATGCCCACACCACACGCCCATCAAACACTCACGACACAGACAGTCACTCCTCCACTCACCCATCAAGCAATCAGTACTCTCACTTACCTAGAGAAAACTCACCAATCACACTCGATCACTCGCCACACATTTAACACTCATGCAACACTTACCACACTCACTCACTCACTCACCCACCTGTCGCTAACTTCGAGCCATCTTCCACCCCGTGACTCAACCACTCGATGAACACTGTGTGACCACCTACAAGGCACTGCTACGGCTATTCAATGTGGCACACACCCACTGGCACAACCGCACCACAACGCCCGGATCTCGCTCAACAGGTGTTGCTACATCTTGGTTACCCATCATCTCATTTTCTTAATTCTTCAGCTAATGTTTGGCGTGACGTATCTGATTGTCTGTGACCTCATTACTCAACATGTTCACGTTATCTTTTCCAGTGTTTTACAGAGCACGCTCCTCAGAGATACCGATCTGTTGTTCAGCGCAATTTGCTCCGTCCCGCTCCCCTGTCGTTAACAAGCTCTTCCACCAAGTTTTTCTGAACAGTATGTCGAGCAACCCTTCAGGTGTTTCTGCGCATTTTTGTTTAACGCATATGGGGAGACTTCATCAGGAAAGTTATGCCTGACGTTGGCCAAGACCCTTCAGTAGTCTGCCTATGTGTTTCCTATCACTCTTGAAGCTCTGTAGTTCCTCTTCCCCAACCTATCCAACTCGGTGTTGGGGTTACAGTGTCTTCCACAGTAATGACTCCATTGAGCAAAGAATTCAGTTCCTCGCATATTTATGACATTGTATTGCACAGCTATTACCTCTGTATCCCATTGTCTCTTGAGCTGCTCTTTGACAATTTACCCCTGATGAATTTATTTTAAAGTTTTAAATTCCTTCTTGCATTGTCCACGGTATTCCTTTCAAAGTTTCTCTAATATTTTTTTCCTATACTCATTCTTCTTCTGCCTTTCAAATGCTGGCTAGCCGCTGTGCTCTATATACTTCTCCTCCGTAGTGCATCCCTAAGCTCTTTTGCTTTCTGACATTTTATATGGAACCATGTCTCTCTTTTCTGACCCCCCCACCTCTCTCTCTCTCTCTCTCTCTCTCTCTGATTACTTATTTACACTTATCGGTAGGGAGATTTACATTCATGGGACTCCATCTCTTTTCCTTGCATTTCTTCATCAATGTTTTTCAACTTTCCGCCACAGTTCTCATCAACTTCCTCTTCGCTAAGGATGTTGCACGAGTCCATCCCATTTGTTGCAGAAGCAGTGTCTCATCACCTTCCTCCGTACGCCTTCCTTGCCTTACTTGCAGTTACGTCTTGTTTTGGGTTCACTCCCGACTGACTTATATTAAAGTCGCTGTGATCTCCAAGGAATTCATGAATGGTTATCACGTCTCCCCTCAATCCTTCGTTCCTCCAGGGTGGAGACGCCGGGAGCTTCCCTCCTCTCCGCGTAACTCATCGATTCTTACAGCATTTTGTTGCCTTCTTTTGGAGCCTTTCCAGCAGCTGTGTGCGACTTCGACTGCTGCGGCAGATTCCTAGCCCAGAACAGCATACGCGGTGCGTCATCTTCCCAAACGTCTTACGGTCCGTGTTCCAGGAGGTGATTCTGACCATGACTGAAATACAGTTTTCCTATGACACGATCGTTTTCGCGTGTTGGTGTGCAGGGCGGGCAAGATGTCTGCTCGTTAGGGACGCTTTCATAGCACGGCTCTCCTAAGTTCCTTCCCCCAGTATGGGACCGGCTCTCGGGGTCTCTGTAATCCCTCTCTGTTTTCGTGATTTTGCATTTTCCGGGGCAAAAATTTCATTGGATTATTTTTTCGCGGGGTTTCTGCACTCCTTTCTTGACTTCGGTGTGTGTGTGTGTGTGTGTGTGTTTGAAGACAATCTAGCAGTTGGTCTTCCGCAACATATGCAAAGCTAACTCAAAAAATTTGTGAGTTGTGACATATTTACACTGATAATAACTTCGTAATCCAGAGAGAACCACAAGGACCTATACGATGAACAAAACCGAGTGTTTGTTGCAGCACGTGTTGCTGGAGCTGGCCCCGTCGACCCTCGACACATTGAACAAAGGAGTCTGCTGGCCATGACCACCCTCCCTGCCTCCCACCCACCCACCCACCACTTGCAGCTAAGCAAAGCACACAACGATAAAATGTTGTGTTTACGCGTTCCTCAATATCAGTAGCGGTCACTGGGCGCCTGATACAACAGTGGGGCGCCTGTGTTTGACCCCCTCCGTCAGTAGCTGAGGCTAACTATAAATAGCTGAAGTCTGGAGGATCACCAGTCATGCTCAAGTTGCTTATCTCTATGTTGATCTTCAGGCCACGTGTTCCCGTTTTTCCTTCATTATGCATCTCCAGTCCATTTTCTTGTGATAAATTCCTCATGAGTTACGGGCGTTGCTCTTGGCGGCCCTCATTAAATCAGGTCAACAACAAAGAGTGTTTAATGGGGCCCGGGATTCCGAGTCACGTGGGCTGTCTAATGTTAACTTCAGCTGTCGGGGTTTGAGGGACATTTGAACATGAGAATCATCCACTGTTTGAGGGGGGCAGAGATAATGGCACACTCTGCCCGACCGCTGGTATGACGGCAGAGCTGTGCTATGAACAATTAGGAGAACGCGGCTAAAATCAGGCGTTCGCGCGCACACACACACACGCAAACACACACACACACACACACACACACACACACTCACACACACACACACACACACACACACACACGAGAGGAAAACTCCCTTCCCATATACATTACAGATAGGTAATTACAAACGCACACACACATTAGGCGATACGTTTTGCTAGCCAAGCATACCGGTTTAATTAGGACAGTTCATCAGAAGTATACAGGTAACAGGTGATAAAAAAAGATAGTATCAAGGCTAGTCTCGTTCTGGGACGGCCCCTGTTTCCTCTAGCCCTGCCCACCGGCCGCTGGGATGGAAGACGGCCGTAGGCGCTGCAGGAGGAGGGTGAGATGCCACTACCTACGGCCACGGGTACCTTCCGCCACCTGATCGGAACGCCATTGGTGGAAGGCAAGGCACCTAGGCTTGTTACCACCTCACAGATACCCTCCTTCATCGTAATGGTAAACACATTTGTCCAGTTAAAGTTACTCCATCCTACTCCCATCTAATGACCTGGACTTTAAGCATAATGGAGATGGCATTAAAGATAACGTTATGAAAAATCACCAGCCAACCAGCCTTGAGTTTCTGAAGCTGGCTCCTTCAACTGGTGGAGAGTTTAACACCCATTGTAGTGACGACTAGCCAAGCGCTTGTGTCACTAATCTTAACTCGTTCTCTCCCAGTCCTCTGGGTACACTTGTGATGTCATCTCATGCCTTACAGCATCATAACCAACATAAACAAACTGTTCTTCTTCAGTGCAAAAAAAATATATCTAGTGTGCACTGTTTTCTAAACTGTTTGTGTGCAGTATTATGAATGGAAGATCCTGAGTTTCTGTACGTGTCCTTCTGTGACGCTTAATGCTGAACTTGCTACCACTGAGGAAACGCTAGTGTCACAGTGGTGGTTGTCGTCTTGTGATGGTTAACGGGGGCTTACCAGTGATGACGAG
>JAUUDW010063710.1:0-16385 GCA_032361385.1 Panulirus guttatus
TTCGTCTGTTTCCTGGCGCTACCTCGCTGACGCGGGAAACAGCGATCATGCATAATAATAATAATAATAATAAATAATGATAATAATAATAATAATAACAATGCTATATTTTTCACATTTGTTCATTGTTTGCTGCGTTAAAGATGTAGCTTCAGGAACAGATGAAGAAAAAGCCTCACATCCATTTTTTTACTATCATGTGTAACGCACCAAAACCACAGCCCCCAATCCACAACAAGGACACACAGACCTTTGCATAAATTTTCCTGGCTGCTTCACATGCCTTGGTTCAGTCCAATGACAGTAAGTCAACTCCTGTAAAAACATCATTTCAATTCACTCTATCTCATGCATACCCATTACCCTCCCGCAAGTTCAGGCCCCAAGCACTCAAAATCTTTTTCACTCCATCCTTCCATCTCCAATCTGATCTCCCCTTTCTCCTTGTTCCCTCCACTTCTGATGCACATATCCTTTCTGTCACCTCATCACTCACTCTCTCTACATGTTCAAACAATTTCAGCACACCCTCTTCAGCTCTCTCAATCACACTCTTCTTATTATCACACCTCTCTATTACTCCTTTTATTACTTCATCAAACCAGCTAACACCACATATTGTCCTTAAACATTTCATTTCCAACTCATCCATCCTTCGCTGATTCTCACTTACAGCCCAAGCCTCACATTCATACCATATTGCAGGGACTACTATACTTTCAAACATACCCATTTTTGCCTTCCCAGATAATGACCTCTCTTTCCACACATTCCTCAATGCCCCCAGAAGCTTCACCCCTTCACCCACCCTGCTATGTCCACTCCCAGGTATCTAAAACATCTGACTTCTTCCAAATTTCCTCCACTCACGGTCACACCCACAACAAGCCTGTCCTTCTGCACTGCTACACCTAATAACCTTGCTTATGTTCACACTTTTTTCTTAATTTCACTGTTTCATAGACTCTCCCAAACTCTGACACTCAAGAAACTGGCCACATGCCCTAGTTGCCACAAGTCATAAAGTGTTGTGATGTTATGTGTGCATTTATGTGCACTCTTCCCTTTCATTTTTTACTTGATAAACCCTCATGACATCACGTGTTGTCCTAAAACATTTCCTTTCCAACACATTTTCCTTCTTCTGTGCATTCTCAACTACACCCACTGTTTTGCATCCATAGAACACCATGAAGGCTATTATACTTTCAAATGTACCCATCTTTGCCTTCTCAGATAGTGATCTCTTTTACTACACATTCCTCAATGCTCCCAGGACCTTTGCCCTCTCACCCAACCTATGACTCACCATAGTTTCAATAGTTCTACTCATTGCCAAGACCACTACCAGATATCTGAATCACTTCACTTCAACCAAATTTTTTCCCTTCAAACTCACATCCTAACTAACCAGAGTATGGTAGGGGATTTGAGCTGAGAATTAATGTGAATAAAAATGTGAATAAATGAACAGCTATTAAATTTAACTATGGGAAGAGACAAGTTGGTTGGAAAGTGGGTCTCAATGGAGAGAATCTGGAGGAAGTGGGGTGTTTTAGATGCCTGGGAGTGCATATGGCAGTGACCAGAACCATGGACGTTGAAGTAAGCCATAAGGTGGGTGAGGGGGTTAAGGTCTTGGGTATACTGAGGAGTGTGTGGACGGTACAGATGTCCATCAGAGTTTTTTAAATGAGAAGCATAGAAATGTGGAGAAGAGAGTGGATGTGTTGGAAATGAAATATCTGAGGGCTATATGAAGTGTAAGGAAGGTTAACTGAATAAGAAATGATAGGGTAACAGTGAGGTGTGGCAGTAAGAGAATGACTTATTAGAAAGCCTAAGAGGGGGTGCTGAAATGGTTTGGACATGTTGAGAGGATAAATGATAAGAGAATGACTAAGAAGGTATACATTTGGAGGTGGAGGGAACAAGAAAAAGGGGGAAACTTAAAAGGAGGTGGAAGAGCCTGAGTGAAAGATGCTTTGAGTGTCTAAGGCTTAAACATCCAGGAGGGTGAGGTGTGTGTGAAGGACAGAGTGAATTAGAATGACGTGGTATATAGGGGGAAACATGCTACTTAATGGGCTGAACCAGGGTGTGTGAAGTGGTCTGTGTAAATCATGAAAAGGTTGGTTGGACCAGGTTATGGATAGAGGATGTAGTTTCAGTGCATGACATGACAGCAAGGTGTAGATGTGGGCAAATAAGGCCATTTCTTTGTCTGTTCCTGGTGCTACCTCACTAACCTGGGAAAAAAAAAATAACAGTCTATTCATATCATTTTTTCAGTCCTACTTCACTGTCGGGGATCAGGTACACACAGCCTCCAAAAGGTCACTCATCCCTCTTTTTTTATGCTATCAGTCCATGCCCAGTGTGTTAACGTGAAACATTTACTTCATCTTACTCAGACATCAGTACATAAAACTTGCACTATTCTTTATGATAATCACCTATAAATTGTCAACACTATCTCTCTTACCTCGGCCAAACATATGTTGTTTCTTTAATGGTAGAGGAGGCATCCGGTGAGGGTCTTCTGGGCCATATCGGTAACTTCCTGCATTATAATCCCCACTTTGGTTTCGACTGCTACTATCTGTGATCCACAATAATGACCATATGATACAATCCATAAAAAACAAGAACTAACAATCAGTCTACTCATATAATTACTAATACATTATATCACAATGCATCTCTGAATAGGCATCTGGGTTTCAGGTACTAAGATTAGAACACATGATTACATGCAATATTTCCCAGAATTATATAAACCACCATAACTTGATTGATAAAACTGGTAAAAAGATTAAGTTATTAAAGAAAGGTACTTTAAGCAGACAAGAATAAGTCAAGGAATCATGTCAACAGTCAAGAATACAGATTATAAGTGAAATCCTTATCTAAGCCAACTTGCATGACATGTTTAGTCTTTTCATAGCATGTACACCTGAAATCCTTAATCAATGTTTATACCATTGAACCAACTGAAAAGATTCTTCTTAATTAACTTCCTCAATTTGCTGAGTACAGTACAGTAAAAAAAAAATCACTTAACTCTTTTAAATACAGCTTCTTACAACACTGCTAAAATGTTAATTTGTAAATTCTTTTGCGATATCAAAATGCCATGTGAGCATCTGTGCACGTGTAGGTGTACCTGAGGGTTGTGTAGTGTGGTCGACTGTGCCCCACGGTTCATCAGGACTAAGGGAGGACACTGCAGAGTCACTGGAGACGTCCACACCTTCCTCACCACCAAGCTGAGGTAGCGCGCACCCAGCTGCACCCGGCAATAATACACTATCACTTTAGTCATCACAACCCCTACATACTATAAGACAGTGGTACAGGAAACTCCATTCAAGGAAGATATTAACAGTCTTTGTTCCACTAACACTGTATGTTCTAATAATATTCTATTAAAGTAAGATAATTTGCAACTTGTATGACATTTTACATTCTGAAGAAACTATGTAACTTCACCAACAACAGAAGTAAACTGTAATACATTAAAGGTTTCAGTCTACTTACTGCCAATAAGCAATTAAAATGGCAGGGATAAAATGAACCTTTCTGTAATGAGACTAAACTGAAAGGATTTTTCACGGAGAACTGCTTGATACTAATTAAAAGTACAAGTCATGCGAAACATTATCAACGAAAGAAAAACCAAAAGATGTTTTGTCAAAAAGGAGAATGGGTATATACGTACAGTTTGGGAACTTTAATATGAACCTTCACACATAAGAGACTTCATATTGAGCATAGTAATCGCAAAGCAAATCCTGTTATGCCACTACTTTTACATTATATCATTTCTACAATTCAGCCTGAAAAAATCTGCGCTTAGCTTTTACAAAATGTTTGTATATATGTTTCTGTCTGTACCAGAATTCTGAATTACAAACTTTCTAAAGCAGGTCATTGTCTATGATCTGTCTGTATATCTTTTATGCTAGCTCTATCGGTGTACCTTCCTATACCTCAACATCATCTCTTTGCACTTCATTTACATTATAACTAAGCACATAGGAGTCAAATTGCTGAAAAATTACATTATCAACATCAAACACTAAAATATGTGAAATGGGGAAAGACTTTTTGTTGGTTTGTAAAAAATATCTACACTCTTGCAGGACCAACTAAATCATACATTCTGACTAATATTGCAAACTATATCAAAAGAGGATGAACCGATACTTTATCTAATCACTTTGCACTGCTGTTTGGCCTAGTATGTGCAAAGCAAATAGAGCCACTTCATAATTAATCCTCCCAAACTCCTGTAATACTTGTTTTATAATAAGTAACTATAATACTGTTTCTGCCATATCTATGATAATCAATATTTTTTTCTTTCTACTATTCCTGACATTGCTGTGTTTTCCAAAGGAAGACTTGCTCCACTCTTACCATAACAATGGTTTAGAATTACTAGCAAACCATAACATGAAGGTCTCATATGCAGAGGCCCTCACCATTACATTGCAACACCCTGACATCATAGTAGCAACAAAAATCATGGAGGGGTTTCCAGGATAAAATGGAAGAAATGTTTATTCTCAAAATGTTTATTATGTTATTACTGCGTTGAATTGCATTGTTTTGAGACTGAACAGAAAGAGATGAGTGACCCAGACAAAGAGATCCAACTAGGCTACTGCTCCATTCAAAGATACTGCACAGATCCAAACTGAGATAGGATACATGTTCAGTTTGAGAAAGAGAATGAGAATCAGGAGGAGAAAAGAAGGGAAAGGGAGTGAGCTGTAACAGAGTTAATAGGGTTAGTACCGGTAGCTGAGGCGAGATAATCTATGAAGAGAAGAAAGAAGGTAGGAAATAGAAGAGAATCTGAAGGTCACCACTGTTGACAAGATAAGTGGGGAAGTTGCTCTATCAACAACTACTGTGATGGATTGGACCGTGAGGAAGCTATGCATTAAGGAACAAGAGAAGTAGAAAAACCAAATGAAGGAAGCTTAGAGAGTAAAGACTTTGCCACATCCTGTCAAATGCTTTGGAGGTGTCAAAGGCCACAACAAAAGTTCAGCCAAAATCCTGGAGGATAGAGGACCAGAGGAGAGTCACATGGGAGAGATCATCAGTAAATCATGCACTTGAAAATCAATACTGGTGGTTAGAAAGAGAAGAATGGAATTTTAAGAGTTTGACAAGTTTGACAAAATGTGAGAGTTAAGGAGAGTTTCAAAGACTGTAAAGACAGTAAAAGTAAGACCCTTTGTCTAGTCATTAGTGACAAAACAAATTTTCCATCCTTCCATACACACTTTCCAATTCGACAATTATGTCACCTCCATTACATACAAAGCTCTTACATGATACAGTTGTAACTCACCTTATGATACTTATAAAAAAATTCTTATGTCTCTTTTTAATTTGTACTTATGATTTAAGATACAGGTAGTAGATTTATATATGGATATCTTTATGATTACATTCTCACATTCAATCTTCAAGAAAATAACCAAAAAACAAAACAAAATTGCTGTTTTACTGTCATCATATTGCAATCAATCTTTAACATTATGATTTACTATTAACCCACTATTACTTCTCTGCACACCCGTGACAATTTATCTACACAGAACATGCAATAAAACATGCAAGAAAGTATCATTATGGTACTGCTCTGAATGTAGGAATACACAATGTTTCAAGGATATCTTTTATTAAATCTCAGTCACAAATCTGATGACACATTAAATAACAAAAAATGCAAACATAATCATGCAAGTTGGCAAGATAAAAGAAACACAACAGTGGCTAAAAACAAACACTGGCTAAAAACAAACCCAAAAGAAAAGGTCGATTTTCAAGGAAAATGTAATTCAAATGTCAAAACAAATTCAAAGACTACAACATATAGCAAAATCATAAGGAAAATGATCTATTAATGAAATTAGGAAAAATGTCTATAATTATCTATGCTATTCTTGGCTGCAATTCATTTACCTACAAACCTACCCACAGTTATTACCACAAAATTATTGCCTATTTTTCTTCATTCCCCTCTCAAATCACCTATAAGAATTGATCTATAACCTTTATTCCTATTCTCTTTCCTGCTTGATATCAAATCTTTGTTCATCCTTTTGGATTATCATCAAAGAAGATTTTGCTTTATGTCCAGCAGGAATCATCCATAAAATCAACCATTCCATTCAAACCTCTTCTTGAATCTCTGTATTACTTACCATTAATGTATCTCTCATTCAGTCATATACTAGTTACTTAGAATTGTTAAGAAGTGTCTCACCTTTTCTCTTTGTATGTTACATTTTTCTTGGTAATTAACAACAGTACAACATTTGCAATTATCTGCTGAGCTAGAAAACACAATAAAATAGTCTGACACTAATTCTCTTCACTATTTCAGCCTCTTTCTTTTATGCCATTTTTTTCCTTTGAAATATCAAATAAAAAAAAAAAAAGTTGAATTAACTTTATCCATTTTTATAGAGTCAGATCTACAAACAGTTGAGAATCTTTGATTAATTTCCTCATTCTTTTTCACATCTTTTTTTTTATTTTCACCCATGATGTCCTTGATTAGGGTATCTAAGCCCATGCCTTTTTGGTCACTATCTAAAAAAAATCTCGAGCACAGATATTCTCATTCATAACTACAAATCTTGATTGTTGGTCTAACCACTTCTCAATTCCTTTGTACATAAATGAGACAGCATTACTCCCTTTCGCATGGTAAGGCATCTTTCACTGCATTTAAATCTCACCTAATCAAACTTTATTACTCTACAGCATTTCGTTTCTAATCCATGTTATTTTGCTGTAAAACTGAAATAAGATAACCCCTCTTTGGGCCCAAAATGGGGAGAACTTCACTTTTACTGACGAACTTAGAATGGGCAAAATGTCCCAATCAAGGAAATCCAAGGTAATTTAAGAAAAAAAGCTTGAGAAAATGACTACAGAAATTAATCAGGGCTCTGCAGGTGTTTACAAGTCTGACTCTAATAGGAAAGGGAAAGATCACAGAGAAGGAAGAGAATTCCACAGCTTAGCTCTTCATGAAAAAAGGAGTAATTACAATGATGGCAGGGACACATGCTAACACAAGAATGGTGACCAAATTCATGCCTGTAGAACAGAACAGAGAGAAGATAGCAACCCTGCAGTGTTCAGAAAGGGATGGGTTGAGAGAGGTTATGCCTGAAGAATTAATATGACACAAAGCTTATGATTACACTCTCATCAACAGAGAAGTGGATGAAAGACTACCCTAAATAAGTGAGCAGTACTAACTGCTAAGGCGAATCAAACCCCTACTGATATGAAATAGCTGTTAACAAGAAAGTGATTAAAGTACCTGAAATCCCAGCGTTTGGGGTGCAGATTTGTGATGTTGGTTATGTGGGGTTTCCTGTACAGATTGGAGGGTATATCTACACCCAATATGTCTGTGTTATCCATGGCAGAAATGTGGTGTTTTGTAATTGAACAACTGGGTTTCATATCAATGTTAGCAGGAAATCATACTAATAAGTACACTGATGAAGGTATAATTCATCTAAATTTTTTACACGTTAAAGGTTCCATTCATGGCTTATAGTCTACATCAAGGACAGGCCTTATCTGAAATATGAAGAGAATTAATGATAGGAAGAAATAAAAAATAAGATAAAAAATATCTTAAGAGTTTTGTAGAACATGAAAAACCAATCTTTATAAAAGGGCCAGATCAGAGTTGTTAGGAAAGATATGAGGGGTTGAGAATTCCATGACTTCAAGGTGAAGTGAAGAATCATATATGAAATCAGAATGATCCACTCTTGAGTTACTAATGGCTGCACAATAATTATGTGATAAAGTAGCTTCTCCAGTATTATGAGGTATAGCTAATGATGGGGGCACAGTCAGCCAGCTCCTGGGTGCAAAAACAGAAGTGAAACAATAGTCTGGCATGAGGCAAGTGGGTCATGTTGTAAGGCTAGCCTCAAAGAGTTGATACACTGGACTGCTTTAGACTTAATTGTGTGCAGTGAGTAAGCAGAGATGGTACCTCCCTAGATGTGCATGCAGAACTCAATACAAGGATGGATCACACCTTTGTATAAATGGATCAACTGTTCAGAAGAAAAGAATTTACAACATCTAAACAGGATTCCCAGTTTCTTAGTGGCAGTCTTAATTATTTGTGTAATGTGAGGCTTCCAAGAAAAGTTACATGTTCAAGTGATAATAAGTATGTTCACTGTGTTAAAATATGAAATTACAGATCCATCAAAAGAAAGATGTGAAGGGTTTCAGAGAGAAGGTGAGAGAGATAATAGAAATTTAATTCTGGAGGCATTAAACTTAAAGAGGTTCCATCTATCCCAGTGAGATACCATGTTGAAGTATGGTTTATGAAGAAAGTTGTGCCAAAATAAACCCATAGTAAGCATGAGTCTGAAGCAGATCTGAAGAATTGAAATAAATGCAAGTTGAATTATCAGCATATAAGTGCACTTAGTTACCTGCTGAAGAAAGGAAATCATTGATAAAGAGAAGGAAGGGTGTATAAGACTTGAGAAAGGGATAGTTTAATTCATCAACAAAAGAGAAAGATCAGCCAAAGGGGAAGGTAAATAAGAGGGAGCTAATTGAGGGACAGAAGCCAAAAGACTGGAGCTTGAAGATGAAACCCTAATGCCATATCCTGTCAAAAGCTTTTGATAAGTGCTATTATTGTGCACAACATTATCAAATACCATCTTTCAGAGATGATGACCAGATATTGGTAAAAAAGGAAAAGATATCATCAGCAGCTGCTGCCTTACAGAAGCCATAATGATGATCAGAGAGAAGGCTGTGAGATTGAGGATGTCTAAGTATACAGGTGTTGTCAAGGGATTTAAAGAGTCTGAAAACACTATTAGTCAGAGCAAGTGGATAATAACAAAGGGGTTAGAACTTCCCCTTCTTTGGAATGAGATGTACCAAAGAATGTTTCTATGAAGATTGAAAAGTTTTGGCTTATAAACAAAAACAGAACAGATGAGCAAGTGGTGGCATAGGTTCAAAAGCACACTCTCAATATACTAGACGGATGCCATCTGGTTCATGAGCATTATTTGTGTTGAGAAAATCAATTTTTGGACAGTATGAAAAAAAGATAACAGGAAGGGGCATAAAATTAATGAGAGAAGAACAAAGGGGAATTATCAGAGTCATTCAAGGTGTAGCTGGGGAAAAAAGTAAACTGACGAGAGCTGCTTTGTCAATGGAAGAGACAGCTATAGCGCTGTCAGAAAAGAAAGGTGAAGGAAAAATAGTGCGAGAGAATTTATTAGTGATGTCTTTAGACAAAGTCCAAAAAGTCCTATCAACCTATCTGTGGTTGCACGTCCTCTAGATAAAGGACTGCTTGATCTTGTGAACAACATACCTGCAGTGGCTATGAGCGGTAATTAATCATGAATGGGTGTCACAGGAAGAAGAGTTTTTCAAGTCCTATATGTCTATATGTCCTACAATGAGGGATGAATCAACCACAGACTGAAAGAAGAGGTTTTATTTGAGGAAAAGGAAATGTATGCTTTCATTCCCACACCAATAACTTCTGCTATACATTTAACAAGGGCAGAAACATCACCAGAGATGAGCCAGTAATCTACCCAAAGAAAGACACAAAAGAATTGCAGGTTCTTCTATTCAGTATTCTTAAGGAGGAGGTGTAGTTAATAAAGATACTTTTACTTTTACAACAGCATGGTCAAATGAAATGATACAAATTTAAAAATGTTCAAATTAAGGATAACGAGGCAGACTGTCAGTAATGAAAGCATCCATGGAGGAAAGGGACTGTCCTTTCTTCCACAAACATTTCTTATCTTCAGCACCATTCACAGTGGATTCTTTTTTGTGTTTTGCCACACACTACTTGCAAAGCATTCTTTGTAGACTGCTATTGTCATTTTCCAATGTACTATACACATTGCACAAAATACTGGGTGTAAAGCATAACAACCTAGTTCCCTTCCCTCCTTGTCTCTCAGGTAATGTAAAATACTAGTGCCCCTTTCCCATCCTCATTCTATCTCAACCCACTATACTACCCTGTTGCTGACTGTGAGTCTGTACTGGCAACCCAGGTTTCAATCCTGGGTGTGGCAATCAGCCCACAGCCAACCCAGCTTTTCATCCTCCTTAAGGCTGGTTGATAAAGGGTACCTGGCTAAGACTGTGGGAAATGGCGAATACGTATGAAAAAAAAGAAAATAATATATATGAGACGGCCATGATTAATGCAATCAGTTGCCTGTGTTGTCACAGCTGCCATAAAAAAAATTCTGAGTAGTTTTGGTGGTTTAATGCAGTTTACTGAGAAGTGTTTTTAACCTTTAGTTCTTAACCCCATCATCTCAATGAAACTCATCATATACCATAATGTAATGTACTGTAACATAGAGTCTTCAGTCTTTTACTCCTGATATAAAGTGACTTTAGTATATGTTTTCATGGGAATAATAAGAAAAATAATAAAGAATATGGAATCCTTAGGTGCTATTTCTAATTTGCTGAGATATGTTTCTGTTCAACTTAAGATAGAAAAAGAATAAGGTGAAAGACCTTAAAATGCTTAAATCTAAAATGTTTAATGTGTAACTGTACTGTATTATCAATTACTTAAGTGGCTGATCATAAATATATATTGATCCTTTACACAAATGATGATACTTACAGTCATTCATGGCCATCTCCATTAACCCTAAGGCTTCATCATTGAGGATAGATGACAAGAGACCATCTGTTGTCTGATTCATTTCCGTACTTGTGTTCTGAAACAAAATTGTGATTTTAACTATTGGAGAAATCATAGCTGTTTTTATTGAATCGTCTTCATCCAAACAATTACTCTTCATCAATTAAAAGCCAGTGAATGCTAATTCATCCACCACTAAAAAATACCTCTCACAAACAATGCCATCAGCTAATCATCTAAAACATTGAATACCTTAGTAGTGAGGTATTCAATGGGTAATTTATCACATTTTATTATCTATATACACCCGGTCCTTGCTATTCAGCGACCACTATCCAGTGATCTGCTTATCCAACATCCATAAAAGATAAAAAATGTAGACATGGAAAAAATAAGTTTCAAAAATCATGCACTGCAATATTGCATGATCACTTAGGTAACAGCAAGCAAGTGCTGGCATCCCCCTGAGGCATATATAGTGTATAGAAGTGTTGTTTTTAGTTAAAGATGAATAAGATCTCTTTTACAAAAGGTACACAGTGAATGATGCCATTTCTTCATCTGCGACCTCATAACATGGGAAATGGCAGGGAAGGGAGCAAAGCCAATCTCACTGGTGAGGTTGAAGGGGAAATTTACAATGAGGTGGTAGGGGAGGCAATACAACCAGAATTCTCATGTTGCAAAATTGTTTATATTTATGAATTATACAAATTAACATATTCTTTCACTACAAATACATTAGGAGAGGAATACGACATTCAAAAATTTTCCTGGAAACATCTCTACTGCATTATGAATAAACATTTGTGACATCTTTTCACACTTATGTGTACACCATCACATCTATAATGAATGAAAACAGTAATTAATGAAAACTGTAATCTATCTTTCAAAATTCAAAGACTCTATCCCATGTGAATGAGGTTTAAAGGGAAACTTTAGGTGGTGGTGGAGGGGTGGCAGGCATCTGGGAGGCAGGTGGTGGAGTAAATAACACAAATTGCTTGTTCCGGCTTCTTTGATTGATCATAATTGTGTAAGTCTCTTCCCTTCCTGACTTTCACATTCAGTATAACTACAAGACATGCTATATCATTAACGTTTACCACAAACATGAAAGAATGAATTCTAGTAATGACCCAAGCAATGATGGAGTTACCACCACCATCTAACGCACTCACTTGTTCCACCAATATGGCTCTCAATGCTGGATTTCTTTGATTGGTTGTTAATGTATGAATCTCTTCACTTCTTTAGTTTTATTATCTATATTTGTACATTACATCCTATATTACTGCTTCTTCTAGACCCATACCCCTCCTTTAACCGAAGAGCTTCATCATTATATTGCTTCTGACCCTAAGTATATCTTTCATTAATCATTTACTCCTTTAACATTTCTGACAAGCTCTAATATCTGAAGATCATTCCTTTGCTTTTTAGCAACTTTCTAATATAATTCAATGCATTATAGGAAAATCTAACAGAAAAACTGCAACCTAAGTATACAATCAAGTGAACAGAGCTTATGGCAAAAGCAATCAAAAGGTTTGACATCAAGTGACAGTCAAATTGTATCAGTTTGAAAGTTATTTCATTCAAAATACCTGATAATACATCATCTCTGAGGGCAACGTAGTATTTGTTTCCATCTTGTACTGACTGTGGTCACTGCCAGCTAGGTCTGAACTGTTAGTAAGGTTCATGCTGGAGGTCACCAGATGGCTGGAAGCTCCTGCATAAAGAGAAAAATAATTCAAAATGATGTTAAGCAACCAATGATATCACATTCATCAATTTTCTATGTAAATTCATATACTTTACTAGGGGTCTCAATGTCTTCTAAAGTACAGCCCCCTAAAGTGTGCTTTAACTTTTAACCCTTTTAAAGCCTCCACAGACACAATGACCAGGTAGAAGTCCCTTTAAGGTACCTTTCTAAGAGCTCCACCTATTAATCTATACTAATCTGTGACTGTATTCTTTTGTACATATGGGTGGAAATATGCAACATAGTTTTTGTGAACATGCCATATGTCATCAATATAACCACTTATATTTTGGCTATATAATTATGCAATCATCACATAAAGAACAACTGAAGGGACACCAAAGTTTGCCTTCATGCACTTTCCACATCCAGGAGCATTAGGCATGGTCAGATGTGGCTTGACTACCTTGATAATGTCAAATAACCATTATACTTTGTTACCTCTATGTTTCAACCCCATGTCCACAATCTCCAGGACTCTATTACTGTATTTCCGAATTCCCATGTCTTCATACTCTCCATACTTTCATTACTCTATTATATGCTACATTTTCACATTCCTCAGACTTCATTACTCAGATATTTTCAAAGTCCCATGACCTCATACTTACCATGACTTCACAATTCTATGACTTCTCTACACTCTACCATCATAACTCATATGTTTTGAATTCTGGAAGTGAAAGCACCATGTATTCATTTTCCTCATGTCTTCTGTATGAATATGAGCTAACTACCCTCAACAACTTCAAAACTATCTGTCTTTACTTTATTCAACTGAATACAGTCCCTGCCATAACATCACTTTACCAGAACATCACTCCTGCAAGTTCTTTGTTTCCCTTGAATTCAAGGTTCTCATGCTTCTCTACTCCCCATTACTTGCCTTATCCCATGATTTTATATTCATCAGCTCTTCACTGCCCTCATGAATACAAGGTGCCATACCATCACTCCTTGTAAAAGCTTCAACATTGCATACACCTTAAAGCCCACATCTATCTAAACTGCTTCTCCTCATGGTTTTTGTGCTACATAAATTTGCTATTAATCTATCTTCACTAACTTCTTATCCTCATTAATCCTGATGAACTGACAAGAAAAACATTTTCACCATCTTCATAATTTCACTGCTCTCCATGATTTCTGTATCTTATACCTTCGATAACCTCATTAGTTTCCCTACCCCATTAGACTTACTTTTCCTGATGACTTCCCTACTAAAGTTTTACTGCATTCAGTCACCACTTTATGTTTGCGATGTGTTAGTGGAAAACACAATTTAGTGGAATGACCATATGGTGGAATCCAGTGGCAATTTTGGATTGATTTGTATATGGGACGATTATGTTCCTTGGGGAAGATCCAAGTCAATACTTTTGACTTTCTGAAGAAGAATCATGATAAGAGCTAAACAGTAACAGGAAAATGCCACAAAATGCAAAAAAATAAAGAAGAGTAATAGAAACTATTCAAGAAGAAAAAAAAAGTAACTAATACTGTAATCCACTTTTCACACAAAAATATGAATAAAACGCCAAGAAACAAAGACTACAGTTCAGACACATCATTAGTTTAATTACGTAAATGTGAAATACAGCTTGAAATAGCAGTGATCTTACTCAAATCAAAAATAATATATGTGAAGTACAGGGATGTTCCAATGATTTTGATCTTTGATCTCATCACTCAACATTCAAGTTCTCCTTAACTTCACCTCTGGTATAAGTGACCTTCTTTGCTCCTAAAGGTGTCAACTTCATCATTCTCTACTTCTCTCATGACCTTGCCATCATCTGTAAGCATGTTGAGATATAAATCCAGTCTTTCTGGCAAGTCATCTACAATAACCAAGAAGAACAGCGGTCCCAAGACTGAGCTCTGTGGCAGTCCACTTGTGGTGTCCATGTACCTGTAATTACTTACAGAATGACGTTCTAAGCTCATGGGACCCCAGCTTTTGAGCTTTCCCTACTAACTTACAATTCTTTTTAATTTTAGCACAAAGTAAGCATCTATAATATCATCACTCAAATTATTCCATTCATCTGATATTATACACAGAATTCTTTAACTCATTTCTAACAAGTTTTTTGCTTAGTTTCATTTTACAGTGTCTGGTTGCTCTATCTTTGCATTGCACAAAGAATTATGTACTGTCAACATTCCAAAACTGATTTAAAAACATGAAGGTTGTGAGCAAGTCTCCCATTACTTTGGTATTTTCCAAGGTGGGCAAATTTATGGCATCTAACCTCTCCTTGTAACTCAGCTCTCTTATCTCAAGTATTGTCTTCATTACTCTCCTCTAAACTTGGATGTCCAAAGATATATTTCAGAGAAAGCACATGTGACAAATTGATGATAAATCTGGTGAGTCTTAGTACCAATGAGCCTATTCAATTAACATTACAAATACAGATGCATTATTAATGAATAAAGAGGGGAAAATATATTGACGGCCCTTGTCTGTTCACTCCTGTGGAGGGTTATCACATCCCCCCCACAGGTCTTTCACAGTTTTTTTTTCTTATATTGAAGGCTCCAGTCACGGACAAAAGTACACATCAAGGCCGGGCCCCAACTGAAATACAGAGAGAAATAAGATACGAAAAACGAAAAGACAGGGGAAAGTATTTACGAAATTTTGAGGAGGTGAAAAACCTGTCTTACGAAATGTGTCAGGTCATAGTTTATTTGTTCATCCATAATTACCCAGGGACTTCCTAAAAGCTCCTGTAGCCTACGGCGACACTACTTCCAGTAGCAGGGAAATGTAGACTCCTCTGAGGTAATACGTTCTATGAAGAGACTCCCATTGATACAGTCTCACCAAAGGTAACTTAACACATGCGGCGTAACCCCTTACAGATAGAGCCCGGTAACTCCATAAAATTTTCTAATCTTTTATTCTCCACTAACATATTCAGGTATTAAACGAGTCTCTCCAGCAAATTCTGACCTTAAAGTTAACAGGTCCCATTAAACAATGGGCAGGTCATCATCCTTTTGCCCTTGAAGTAAACGGGTCCCTCTTGACAGTGGGAAGGTCATAATCCTCTTGACGTCAGTGTTAATAGGTCCCACTTGAAAGTGGGCAGGTCATCACCCTCCTGACCTAAGCGCTAACAGGTCCCACTTTTCAGAGGGAAGGTCATCATCCCCTTTACCTTATTGTAAATTGTTTCCACGTTACAGCAGGCAGATCATCACCTTAAACTTAAGCGTTAACAGGTCTCATACGACAGTAAGCAGGTCATCAACCTCCTGACCTTAATCTCTGGGCAACCTATTAATGAACTGACCTTTCATCCCAAGAGGGTAATCTTATACAGCCTCATCATTTCCTTTGCTCTTGACCTTTCTTAAGCTAGTTTCTTTTTTTTTCTCCTAAACGAACATCTGATTACCATCAGTTCAAGATCTGACATGCTACCAATACCACTAGTTCATATCCGATGCTCAGCAAAGTCATTTCGAATTCTGATTCCTTCACTAGATCCACCCATGAGGAAACCTGATCCTGCTAAACGTTTTCATACAAGGCTATTGGTGCCAATAACTATCGGACGGAGATCTATACACCACAGCAATGTGTTCCCCTTCCCCAGCCAGCCAAGGTCATTGTTGGTGACCCTGCCATTTGCCTCCACCACATCCCTACGTCCCTTGCACCGACCACCCTACCCTCCTCAGTCCGCCAGGGTTAGTCACATGAGATTCATGCATGAGGCTTTGTTACAAGAAGTCATCAGCCCATCAGTGAGGCAGGTGTGTCGTCTGGCCCACTTGTCATTTCACCAGCTTCTCGTCTCAATGCCCTAACATATAACTCAAGCAATACTCAACACCTGCCACTAACTTACTACGGTT
>JAUUDW010063821.1:9313-22416 GCA_032361385.1 Panulirus guttatus
CAAATAACAGTTACGTTAATGCTTGTACAAACTTCACCAAAATGAGTTTCTCAAATCTAAATACTGCAAGACTACCAGCTGACAAACTTATATGAATTCACAGGGCAACTTGAATATTTAACAGCATTTATAAACTAAAGTGCCACAATAACACTGTTCCAAGTTTTAATATGTACCATTCATCTTCAAAGTCTTGGCAGAATCAAAGTGTATCCAAAGTTTATCCACGTAGATTGAAAGAATTGCACACAGCATCCTAATTTCCTCTGTACACATGCTCATCCCAAATCCACACTATATCAAATTGAAACATGAACTTCTTTCTAATTCAGGCGATTATGTCTTTCGATTTTGCATGCCCAGTTAATTCGTCACATGATACTGGTCTCCAATGGCAAATTTCATCATCGTATACAAAACTGCTCCTATGGAGCTTTAAATCTATTGTTTGACCTACCTCTTCTTGTATCTTTAACTTTACCACACACACAACTGATGATCCTCATCTACAAAATATGTTCCACTTGACCACACCAGCTTAGAAAACTTCCATTCGTGGCTTACCTGCTGACTTCTTCATACTACATGTCTTTATCATATCATTCTATACTCTATTTTCAAATATACTCCTTAAGTCAGGCAACTTTATTGCTTTTATTTTTCACCTGTCCTGGCCTTTTTCAACCAATGTGTCACACACCACAGTTCAAGAAAATGCTCCAACATGCACCCCAAACTTAAAAATTCTTGCTATATGCCAGGGTTTCCAATTTTACAACAGTGACATGAAAAAATATAGATGTAGTATTATAAACAATGATACTGATTTTTAATAATTTCATCTTTTGCAAATTACCTTCTTCTTGAATGTAATGAAAAAGTTAAAACATTTCTGACGAACCTGAAAAAAGGAATTCCTGTGCATGCAGCATACCAAAAAAGAAAGGTAACTTTATTTCTTCACTAAATATACCTAGTACACTCATATGAAGGGGAGTAACGGGCGACCTGTACATAACTTTAAATTTATGAAACATTGATGACACAGGCAGCGTACTCTTCTTCAAGAGAAGTAGAGATATAGCAAGCAGAGGACAACATGACATTAAGAAACTTGTTAGAATAGATGTGAAGTACTTATATAGTTTAACAGTGATGGATGAATGGAATAAAATGAATGAGTACATGGTAAATACAGATAACATACTGAAAATTAAAGAGTTTTATGACAGAAGAGCATGTTCAAGAGATTGTGCCTCACGAGTGTAAAACTCACTCGCCATACAGTCCAAATATGTAAATACAGACACAATGAATAATAGAGAGAGATTTCACTTATAAAGAAAGGCTGATAACTTGGATTCTCATCGACAAAAATCAGAGAGACTCAAGTTCTTGAGTGTTTACTATAAAATTTCCTTTATCAGCATGTCAGTTTCAGCTAATCTCAGCAAACCTACACCTATCTATATCTCTGAAGCCTGTTGCCAACTGGGACTTCATCGAGGAGGTGACCACGGCAACAGAGTCTCCTTAAAGAGTGAGCTCGTAGTGCCTTTACACAAACAGGCATTTCACAACTCCTCAGGCATCTTGCCATGAGCTCTGCATACACTAAAAATCTTAAATAACCAACAACAACACAAAATTCAACTGCATTCCCAGCTACTTTGCCATGTATCATCTTACACAATACTTTAACCACCTCTTCTCGAATCACATACCTCCATGTCTAAAACCTCCCACATTTGCCATCCTATCATCAAACACATATGTCAACCTTGCAAAATAGTCACTCCATCTATTCACCTCATTTCTGCCTATTACAATTCCTTTTCACCTCATTTCTGCCTCTCACCACTTCTCCATTGGCCCCCTTCTCTATTGTTCTCACTTGTTATCTTCTTCAAAACATTTTCTTATCCTCCCTGAAGATTACCGATACTCACTCTTCCCAACTCTCATTTGTCCTCTTTTTCAGCCCCTCTACCTTCCTTGTGATGTCCTGCTGGTTTCTTTTGTACATCTCCCAATCACATGCATTCTTTCCACATGAATAATGCCCATATAACTTTCTTTTCTCTTTCACAGGCAACTTAATTTCCTCATCCTACCACAAACTACCCTTTCTCACCTGTCAACCTTCTGCAAGACACACACTTTTTTCAAACATGTAAGCAGTGCTCCCCTAAACACACAAGTCATATGATAGAGTCAGGGACTTAAAAATATTGTCTTGCGGCAAATTGTGTTATATATTGCAAAGTTTCAACCGGAATACAAGGTTAGAGACCAAAGGTCAAATGATGCACAAAAAATTCTCAGTTAGTGTATTAAAACAAATATACACAGTATAATTGTAGAAAATAAAACAAGCAGAGAAAGTTGCTGTGAATAAAGGAAGAGTTGGTTGACTCTGCACCAGACAGCTCGTTTGACTCTAGCCCACTACATCATTCAGCATTTGACTGCTTCCTGCTTGTTCCCAGTCATTGGCACCATCTATTTTGAAAGAAATAAAATAGACTTTAATCACAGCTTTGTTTTCTATTTATCATGTTTATGTCACAATTTATGCATACAAACAATGCCTTTTTCACTTACCATTAATATCTGGTTCCATGGCTTGCCACTACATACCATGTCTGTTCATGGCAAAATTAAACAGAATATTAATTGCAACAATTTATATTATCTTCAACAGGTTCAGTTCCCAATGTCATCCATTACTGTTGGTCACTGAGAGGAGGATGGAGGGACATTACGGTACTCTAGATCATCCCCTGAATTGTATGATTAAACAACTGTCTGAAATGGAAGTGAAGAAGCTTCCTAAGCTTTCTTTAAAAGATAACCAATAATTGGACTTCAGGTGGGGCAGACTGCACAGTTGTATGGGGGCCTCCCCAAAAGTTTTAAAAAAATTAGCTTTATTAATGCCCATCATGCTCTTCTTCAGTTGCACAGTATGTCACTTCAGTATCTCGGCAAGCACTCTAAAATTTGTTCTAATTTTCTGAATGATATAAAGTCTCTAAACTGTGAAGTCCGAACTGTATTAAGTAGGGAGGAGTAACAACTATTGGGACAGGAAGATATGTCACTGTCTAACCAGTGGTCACTCTTTTCTCTCTTCCTCTCTCCAAAGCTCGCTATAGCTGTTAAACATGCGTAAGCAGTAAGTACAAGAACTAAGCATGAAACTTTTTAGAAAAGAAGTCAGATGACGTCAGAAGTCTTAGAGTACAATAGTTGATGGAGTAAGACAAGTCATAAAATGTGCAAATGATAACAGCAAACAAAAGTTCAGACAATTATGTGACATCACAGTCCAAGAGATTGGGTCCCATGAATGTAGAGCACCTGCCCCATATTGCATAAAAAGGTGAAAATGTGCACCCACAGACATAGAACAAATCCAACAAAATCAGAGATACATATGGACAGAGAAGCAGACACTGCTTAATGGATAGCTAACATGCTTTGTCCACCTGGAGCTGAGAGAGTACTTTTAGAAGACTCTGTGTGAGAAGAAAATAGGAGATGGAACAGGTTCAGTGAAAGTAGACAATGGCAGATTTGAGCAACGATGAATTAGAGGAATGTAAGGTAGCAAAAAGTGCAGCTTTATCTGTTGAAGAGTTAGCTATAAATTGATCAAGTCAGAAAAGAGGAAAAATTGCATTACAGAAATTATTGGAGACATCTGAAGTCATGGACCAAAGAGATTTGACATTTGAAGAAAAAGTCATATCAACACACTATCAATTTTGAAATTGTGTTTGCATTTATGGAGAACAGATATGCAATGTGATTCCAAGCAGAAATGAAAACAGTATGTTTCAGAGGAAGATATTTTCACAGCCTTGTCCACTCTGTCCCTGTACTCGCAGCATAAATATAAACCTAGTCATATTAGGTGAAAAAAATAGCAATCCAATCCTCCTCCTGCTATGTTTATTACTTCAAATGTGATATTAAATGTGCTTAGGAAAGGTGACCAACTTTTTTATGTAGTAATGATGTTTAGGTACCTAAATAAATTGTATTTCATAATGTAAGCAATGCGACAAAAAACTGCAGTACTGTACAGTAATAAAAATGCTATTAAATCACAGTAATAATATTGCTACAAAGCTCCTATAATCAAGATTAATTCATATAAACAATATTTACTGTCTATACTAGGGTGTTTTTGGATAATTTGTAAATATTAGCCACTCCCTATGGAAACGGCCCCATTGATTGTAAGATTCTTCTATAATGTACTAAAATAGAAGCTTTTACACTCACAATCTATGTCTGAGTCTACAGAACCAGGTTCCTCTGACACTGTTGCTATCACATCTGTCACCATCAACCTGACACTGCCAGCCCCCAAGTCTACTGTTGCCATCCTTACACTATCTCTATTCAGAAGAAAATCAAATACAGCATTAATCACAGCATTTTTTTTTCTATTTACCAGACTCATTCTCTTATGTCATTAATTAATTCATGCACAAAAAGAGGCTATTAAAGCCACCTTCTACATCTGGCTACATGGAAAATTCATGATTTTTTCTTCCTTTTCTTTTCATGAAACAATTTTGTTCAACAAAACTAAGCAGGAAGAACAGATAAGTTTGCACTCACCTTTGGGAGAAACTGGTAATGGAATGGAGCGTAAAAATGATGAATCATCTTCCACTTTTGCTGGACGATCTCATCTAAAAGCAGCATCAGGTGTAGGAGGTCTGCTTGAACTCATCAGTTACAGTCATGCTGCTCTTGAGATTGGAGATTTTTATCTTTACCTCAGGTACCCCACCTCATTATTAAAAATGAGCCGTGTTAGGATGAAATAATGGAAGGAATTGTAGGTGTCGCTTTATCAAGAAACTGTTACTTAAAATTTCCTTATTGAGGATAAATTGTGTGTATGAGGTGGGAGTTTTGCATTCATGGAGCCCCATCTCTTAAACATTCTCTATCATCATATGACTTTTTAAATTCATTTTTGTTGTTTGCATTAACCATGTCCTCAGTCAGTCTATTCCAATCATCCATCACTCTTATGCTTTAAAAGTACTTCTTTACATCTTTTTCAAATAGTCTCTTGCTTAATTTCAACTCATGTCCTCTGGCTGTTCTATCAATCTTATCACATCTCTCAAAGAAGTCTTCAATTTCCAAATGATTGTTCTGTTAAAAGCTTATAGGTCTCCCCTCACTCTTCTCTCTTCCAAGCTGGGCAAATTCAAAGCTATTAGCCTTTTGCTCTAACTCAGTCCTCTTAATTTTGGTACCATCTTTGTTATCCTCCTCTGGACCTTTTCTATTGTCTCTATGTTTCTAGTTTCTAATTCTTCTGTAGGACATGGACAGCTTGGTAAACATATACTTATCCATTTACTTGAGAGCTATTCTGACATCTGCCAAATGACAGTTTGTCTCCTGTGGGACACTGGTGACAAGTTAGGGATACACTGACTTCTGACTCCCAAGTCCTTCCCACAAACATAAAGTTGAAGCTTATTTTTGGCTAGATAATAATCTTATTGAGGCCTTCCTTCACTTTATCCTCTCCTCATTACTTTACATTTGCTTGAAATGATTTTCATCAATCAGGTATCATACCAACATCACAATAAGAGCAATGGCTTACCCAAAAGAGAGTGTATTCATTCCCCAAAAACTCCACAATCACATTCTTAACCCTGGACAGATATGAATCCAGACTACCATGGAACTGTCAAACACTTTGAATCGACAAAATTTCAACCATGTTGGGTATCAAATATGACACATAGATGATATTTACTTGCCACATCATAAACATCTAGAGAAAAATCCCTAAGTCCTCTAAAAACAATCCATCTGCTTCACTCTAAAATGTGCTTTACCCGCCTGGTCATCCACCCCGTCTAAAGCAAACAAAACGAAGCAGCAAACTGCACAAAATGACTGCTATTAGTAGCTGGAACAATACATCTTAGATGCTAATGACATATCATAGACATTAAAATCAAGTAAAGATCTAATTGTTACCCTTCTACCTGCCATATATAAATATGAGGTAAAGGTCAATTCTTGCCCTAGTAACAATATTGGTAGATATCAGAAAAATAAACAAATTGAAATGAGTATCTAGAAAGGCTTACAGAACAGTATTTGTACTGTACTTACCAGCATAATCAGTGGCATTCACATCTGCCCCTTGCGATATAAGCTGTGCTATACGGTCAGTATCCCCTTTGATGGCAGCTACATGGAGAGGGGTTTCACCTCGTTCATTGCGTTTGTTAACACCACGACCAAAATTTGGGGTGCTTGGTGTACGGGGGCTACTGGAACAGTTCAGTTCTGCCTTTTCTGAAAAGAGATGGAAACTAACATTGTATAATGGCTGACAACAAGCTGAAAAAGGGGATGACATGTATCCTCCCCTCAAGACAGGGCCAAGTGAGGATTTTTCCCTCAAAGGCTCAGTCATCTGATCCTTACACTACCTCGCTAACGCTGGAAATGGCAACTACGTATGAAAAATATATATATCGCCAGGGGCAGGAAAGTAAGAAGTACCTTACCTTACCTCACTGCTGTGCCCCTGGACTCTCTTTGTAAGAGGTTTTGGTACTTTCAAAGAATTTACCACATCTACTAGGTAGGATCACAAGTCAGAAAGTGCAGTGATGTGTTTGTCTTTGAGGGGAGAGCACACAACAGCTGAGAAACAAGTGTTATTTTTGTTCACTGAGGAATTTGCACCTTGGACATTAGGAGTCTTATGATACTGTAGATGTACAATATAACCCAGTTCATTTCCTTGTCTTGCAGGTGTGTCAACTATAACAAACTGCATACAATTATAAGTGAAGTCTGTTTCATCCACTTATTGTAAAATTTTCTGATACTAAGAATAGATGGCGATACACAAATAACATATGGAACCAACCTGGAGGTGATGGTGAGGACATCTGCATAAGAAGAGCGATCTGCTGCCTCTCTGACATGGGCATGACTGGCCGGCTTGGAGTACGGTGGGTTGCGGCTACATCTTCAGCCCACCCCACCATTGTTTTACCAGTACCAGCACTGTTGCACGCTTCACTAGTGTTGGTGTTGTTAACACTCTTCTTCTGGCTGCCAATATTGATGTTGTTGAAGGTATCAGTCAATCCCAAGTGTTCGCTATAGTTTTTACTTCTTAATTCACCATTACCTGTTCAAAATTAACACTTGTAAATATGTCATATATATAAACAAAGTCCAACAGTTACAAACCAGATGATGTCAACATAAAAGGTAACAACACAACTAACAATACATCTTTATGCTATGGATATCAATATATGAATGTTTCCATTGTTTTATGCATAATGAGAAGACCAAATATATGAAAGTTTTGACCTTTACAGTACCTGGCTCATTCTCCTTCTGTTCCTTGCTGGCACTGAAGAGTTTGCGCTTGGAGTTGACTGGCCTCACCATTGTGGTTACCCATCAGGCTGCAAATTAAAAAAAATAATGCTTGCTTCATGAATGCTTCATTATTCTTGTCTATTAATCTGCCTTTTTAAATTAATGTGACTAAAAACAAACTCATTTCCATATACAGCATAAAAGTGTGTAACAAATAAATACTGCTTTGCAGTGAGATACAGTTTTCCTCCCACAGAAATATGCAAATCATCAATAGATAATGGACTTTGCTTGAACCAGTACTATGAGTATCACCAAGTAGGTGGAACAATGAAGCATATACCTTAAGACAGTGACAATACACATCATATACACTGATGCAATCATTGAAAAATTTTAAAACAAATTTCTCAGATTGGTCATGAGGATAATCAGAGGCAGGGGAGAACTACCAGAAGTAATGAGACTGCCAGGTTTAGTAATAGGGAGCATATGGCTGCCACACTACTTGTCTGACAGGCAGAAAAAAATACCAAGGATACACAAAACTGCCATGTTTGGTGAAATAGTATATATTACTTTAAACGTGCACACTCAACACTGCATCTGTCAATACCATTGCAAAAAAGGAACCTCAGTATAGCAACATTTTGTTTTTTTTGTGTACTTTGAGACTTTCATGTGCTGAAATCACATATGCACTACTTTAGATAGTTCTACAGCAATCACATGAACCTTAACACCTCACCTAAAGGACAAAATGATACTAAAATATAACAGCATCACATTTGTCTGGTGGTGAAAGGCACATAATGCTGTAATCCTTGTTGAATCTAGATGAACTAAAATGTCACACTAGCAGAATGCAGATCATGAAACAATAGTATGCAAATTCATAACAAGTACATAAAAACAATAAACTGCTAATGTAAACATAAATTTCATTAGTTAATCAAATCTTCATTACATGTGTATTTTGCTGACACTACAGCAATTCTCTTGTACTCCAGCATACTTCAATACATTTCGGTATGTAGTGTTACAACCAAGGAAGGTTCGTTTGATTTTCTGCAAGTGTTTAACCTAATTTTACACTGATCAATCCTAAATATTCCTGATACAGCCCAATTTCATATCAAAGAATAAAATAAAATGTAATCTCTCAATACTAAGTTGCCACTGCTTCAGAAAACCATTCAAAATCCAAAGCTAATTTCTATGTACAATTACAATGTGACTTAACCAAGGTCAAAGACTCTGATGATATTTATGTTACTCCAAATTTTTTTCATTAAGCTCATATTTTCCCTGATTATAATCCTCACCACTATCACCTTGAATACCATGAGAGTAAAAAAATGTCCCAATTATGCTATGCCACTCCCATTTTATTCTAAATATAAACCATCACTGAAAAACCGTACATGTATCACTCTTACTCTAAGGGTAATAAAATGGTGTCCCTCAACTGGTAATTTGCCTATCTTCGACTGTTTTCATTTGTTCAACAATTCCTCAAGATTTGTTGATGAGCAGATTGCAGAATCATGGTATGTCTGCACAATCCCTTATTTCTTTATGAACCAAGTAGCTCATCCTTAGACAATCTATACATCTGTGGCTATCACAATACTCACAGGTAATACATTCACTGTCAAAAGCTCTCCGATTAAGCATCACAAGGTAAAACAGTCAACCTTATTTGGAAAGTTATTTATAAGCACTGGTCATATACTGTTCATGATTTTTGTCACTTCATTCAGCTGGAATTGTATCAGTTGTTGATACTCACAGTACCAGTTTAAGCAAAGTCCATTATCTATTGATGATTTGCATATATCTGGGTGATAAATACTGCAACTTTACCCATGTTATTAAGGAAATACTCAGTAAAGGACAGGTTGCTAAGAACTTGTGATCAAATAATGCCACATTACACAGTCTGTCAGATGTAGAGTAAAGGGTAACTCAAATTTCTTTCCAGTTAACCTGCTAAGGTTGGGTTATGTTCCAGTTAAATAAGGCTTCAGTCCAGTTTCCCTAAATTTAGAAGGATCCTAAACCTTCTCACAATGGCTAACAGTACAAACCCAAACTTGAAACAAGCAAAGATTCCAAAAACTACAGCTACCAAAACAAAACAACTTTAAAATCATATATCCTCTGAGAAACATTTGTTCAAGATGTTGAAATATATTACCTACACATACATCTATACTTTCGGAAATGCAGTTTATGTCAATAAATTTGCTTAATACTCACCTATAAACCCAGCAGCAGTTTCCCTATAACTTAGTTAAATGCAGAGTAGTAATAACAACTCTTATTAACCTTATCAATAACTGTGATCGAGAGTATATTTATATCATATACCATAACACTTCACCTAGAACCATAGTCCTTCAGGAAGGTGTATTCATGGGATATCTTGGAGCACATCCGGTACATGGGGCTGACCACCAGACTCAACTCACCCCCACTGACAGCTCCACCATTATACAATACACTTTTCTGGACTTTTCAAGACTTCTGAAAGGTCGCCGGGTGCCAGCAGCCTAAATCTGATCAGAGGTGCTTTAAGGGTTTCGTTCAGTATCGTGGTACTTGCCTTCAGCATCATTAAACTGGCAAGACAGATCCATACAACAGACGTAAATTTGTAAACATCACTCGGCCCATCAGTTCTCCTGGATATACAGCCTCAGGAGTTACTCTGATTTCACTTACTTTTTTTTCATCCACGTAATTTCCAGACAAGAATCAATAGTTTTCAAAAATCCCACGAATTAACGAGTCGGAAACGGCGACTTCCAACATTTCTTGAATTCAAAGTCCACTTCAAATTATTGATTCTTTGGAGCGTTCGTTTTCCCGCGCAATCGGTCTGTTTTGGGAACTACGTCACACTTAATGACGTCACATATGACGGTCATCCTGCGTATGAACGTTATCGACTTGCCTCTTTCCTTCGGTTAATCTCAAATGCAGAAAGCCTATGATTATCGCGGAAAATCTTTATAACACTAACACAGCGAGATAACTAGAAAGAGCGATCTAACTACACATAAACGTGCGATTGCACGATGATTCAAGAGACATGTGATGGGAGTCGACAGATATCAGTACGTGGTAACTGATAAGGAGAAAAAGTTACGTTAACACATTCAATTCTGATAAGCCGATAACGCCGGCTTCAGCCAGCTTCACATTAGTCAACAACTTTAAGAGATATAAATAGTCTGAGAGTTACAAATGCAATCAAACCAGTTTAATGCATAAAACTACGTTAGATATTCTGAAATATTACCAGATGAACTCATTAGATATAAGTATGTGCCAAAGTGGCTCTCATGGTAACTAAAAGCCGTGTTAAAATAAGGTGCGACACATCTAAAGTATTCGTGTTATCTTGAGTTTTTGTTAATTAGGAGCAAACAAAGTGGTCCAAGGTAAGTAGGGGCCAGGATCAAGGAAAGTGCCGAGCACCTACTCTGCTCGTACAACTCACTTTAAATTTTTTTACTAATTAGGGGGAAACATTTCGCTAAACTAATAAAATTTATACATCTTGAAAACTTTCATCACTGCTCCGGCCAAAAAAAATATTTTTCGAGCAACAGGATAAAGGCCAAAGCTCTATCACCTTTACAGGACATTCCCTCACTCAAGAGAATATGTGGTCTGGAATTATTGAACATAAATCATCCAAATGAACCAATTAATGCTGGTCACATGTATGTAAATTCTGACATGATGTATAAAAGGTATGAAAAGCCTAAACAGAATCCGGTCTGACACAAAAGTTGACCAAATCTTTACTCCTGTTTAATAAAACTACCTTGCAACAGGCCCTGACATTTCAAACTCCCACATAATTCATATTGTGCCAATTGCAATCCAGCCTCTTACAGGTATCTTTAACCACTCCTGATGACACAATGAAATAAAAAGCATATAGAACTGTGGCTGTGAAAAATTGTTTAATCATGTCTTTCTCTTCCAAAATCTGGCTACCTATCAGATATTGTTCTCACACTTTTCTATAAATTTGTTTCTGCCAGTAGGCAGTTGTGCCGGAGTGGAAAGGCAACTTTTTTTTTTATCTTTTCTAATTACTGGGTACTGGTCCAAAATTCACTGCAATTACAGCACTTGATTTGTGTAATGTAGTTGGAACTTAAAGGATAGATAGAATGAAGTTGTTAGAAGGTTATGTCTTGTCTTTGGAAAGGTGCAGAATGAGTCTTTTAAGATGGTATGTCATACAGAACACTTGACATAATTGGAATATCAAGAGGTTATATTGTATCAGAGAAGACTGTGCGAGGAAGAGATGTAGACCACTCTGTGGACTGCAAGATGAGGTGAGATTTTTCATTAGGGTGAGAAATATTTTGGATGAAGATGATAAAGGAGTGATTGGGGATCAAATGTAATTCAAGAATTTTATGTATTTTGTATGAATGACAACTTTAGTCTCATGTGATGGATCAGCTTAGTGTGAAAACTAAAAAGTGAGAAGTGCTTTACTAGGTGTGGAAGTTTATTTTCATATGTTGGACATGCAAAAAAAAGAAAAGGGAGTGGGTTGGGGGGGATGATGTTGCAGTGGCCTAATTGGATATGATGATGATAGCCTCATCTACAACCCAATCGTAGCTAGTTATGTCTGAAGCGATGAGATACATACTTATCAATCCGATTAAATCTACAGTACTTATTGTCAGAAGTGGCACATAATGAAAACAAATCATACTGTAACATGACTTGGGTTGGTCTGCAAATTGACATGGGGGTACACATACAATTCCTTCAGTACCGCTTAACCTTCAAGACAGGATCATTATGTCATTACAAGCCACAAGGTAGAATGGTCAGAATTATGTCTCAAACAGTTTATCAGGAAATTCATGTGACACTTATATAAACAACATAGGTATCATTCAACACAGGGACATGTATGTTAGGGTATTCTATTTTTGGTGGGATACTGAAGCACTATTCAATACGTACCTGCTTGTGATGTTACATGACTTTATCAAATAGTGGCTGAGAACTTAAACTCTTATCTCATAAAAAGGGGTAAATGCACACATTCACACAGATACCATGGGCAGCAGAATAGCTCTATCTCTTCATTGAGGAGGCGAACTGAAAAATTAACATTGTGAGAACTAATCTTGTATACACATCCAGTATGTTGTTTTGGCAAGCTCCTTTTTGCTAAGTTCAAATGAATAAGAAGTGGACCTGAAGTTTAAAACATAAGAAATCTCTGATTATGAACATTGCCTCTGAAGCACTTATCATTATGCATCTGCATATAAAGTTAAATGAATTTACATCATATTGTGACGGAGAATTGAACTCATGTATACAATTCAACCATGGTGTGTATGCCCATGTGTACACAGAAATGTATGTAAATTTGGATGCCAAAGGTAGTAGAACAGTTCTTCCTCTACTCTGAACAAATAAAATAAAAAGATACTCTTACATTTGTAAATGTTTAGGTCAGAGGGAGTTATACTTAGAATTAAGTAATAACAGGTATTAGCAGTGAAGAAAAAAAATGATAAAGTACTAGCTTTATTGCATACCTCTGAATTACATATGTGAGCAGAAAATTATTGGCACTAGATCAAAACAATGAGATGTGTAACAAGATACATAAAATGGAAATGGGGTCACAAGACATT
>JAUUDW010063822.1:0-16384 GCA_032361385.1 Panulirus guttatus
GGTGTTACGAATATATGGTGTGGGAGGAAAACAGCTACAAGCAGCGAGGAGCTTTTGCAGAATAGCTTGTGTGCGAGTAGTAACAGAGGAGTGACAGTGGTTCCAGATGAAGCTGGGTCTGCGGCAGGGGTGTGTGATGTCACCATGGCTGTTTAATTTTTTTTTGGGGGGGGGGTTGAGGGAGGGGAATGCGAAGGTTGTGAAGAGAGCAGCAAGTCTACGGTCTCTCGGGGTCTTATCCTTCTGGACATGGGTCGTACCGTCCAGCTAAAAGGTCGTATATTTCCCTCATAAGTTAATATACTCTGAGTACTGTTCCTGGTGGCATAAGAGTCACAGACCATAGCGGTAGGCAGACAGCTGCCGGCGCCGGCCAGGTGTGTGTGTGGGGAGGCGGGAGCCTGTGGTGGTGGGTTCCAGGAAGATAAAGCACTGGTGGCACTCCTCTGCTTGACACATTATGCTCAAGTGGCCATAACCGCCAGTAAAAGTCTGAGGCATTCATCAGCGGTGCGAGTGAGCCACGCCATCCACCTGCGGTAATGTGTTTGACGCGCCACCGAAAGTACGGGGAATGTGAACAGAGACGAGAGAAAAAGTAAAGAATATTACGTAACGTTCCGGTAAACTATGACAGAATACTACGGCGGATTTTGTTGACTTTTTCCCTTCTTTGTTCTCGTTGAAGCCAAAGACAGATGCACGAACACCGTTCAGGATAATACGCACCAGCAAGAGAGAGCAAAGCAGGAGTGGAGCAGGTTCCCCTTCCCAGATTTACAGGATATAACTGAGGCTTCCGAAGCCATGAGCTACAACGGTGTTTTTTTTTTCTTAACTCGTCTGATAGGAAAAAAAAGTTCATCAAGGACATTTGTATGGAGTAATCGCCATTATCAGTTGTCTCGTAAACAATGGCTGTTCCCATGATGTCATGCGGCTGCGCCAGACTACACAGGGCAGCCACAGCACTCGCTATTGTCGGCACTGCCCGCCATCACCTGACCCCAGCCTCGCCTTAACAGTGAATGTCTTCCAACGTCTGCAGTATATCTAAGAGCAATCTGAATGACCAATTGCAGAGAACTCCATAGTTCGCATGTGACTGAAAGAAATGAAAGTATTGAGAATTGTGATTTCAATAAAACACCGTTACATTTTCCATTCGCGGTTTGAGCGGGAAAGTAAATATCTCGTTGTCTATTTATTCATTCACCATTTCTTAAATTCTATGCGATTCGTGAGAGACGGAATGTACAGGCAGTCTCTGTTATAGTCTTTCACACCCGGCCAAGATACCGTTGTAAGCCTCCGTCATCTGGCATGTGACGAGCGGTTAAGTTTCATACCCATCTCTCATGAAGACCCACAGGTGGCCAGTAAAGCAGTGCCTTCACTCCCGTCTCTCGCGACGGCCCACAGGTGCCCACCAGAGCAGCAGTTCTACGTCACAGATCGAACTGACGTTATTCCTCGTGGCTGGGATGGGAGGCAGACTGATTGAGATCTAAACCCGCGATCATAATCCTTTGTGTTAGTATCACTATGAACTAGTTCTTTAGGGCTCAGCTGATGTCTGGCGACCAGTGGAGCATGTTATCAAGGCACTCTATCACGAGTGCCTGTTATCGACGCATGTCTCAACTACCCTGCTGACCGATCCTGTAAGCAAATGACCGCCGCATTAAGACAATTCAAGAACAGAGCATTTGCTTCGGACTCCGTGATGTTGAGCGGACATCGCTTTCCACGTGGGCGGCGCCGCTGTGGCGGGGCAGACGACCCGCCTCAGCCCGGGCCAAGATAGCCTCACACGCATGTCCTTGGTAAAAGTAACGAGGTACGCTGATGCAACCCTGGACGCGGCCGTTAGCGGTTGCGACGATAGCCGCCCGACACCACCACTTTCATAACGCTCGTCCGATGTTATACAGGCAGCCCAGCCAGCCAACCTCCAACTCGGACCTAGTAGCTACAGAACATTCATTTGTCCCTGCTCACCTCACACGCTCCCCCGGGCAAGTGGTCGCAGCCAAATTCCTGGTCGCAGGTGAGAGATCCAAGACAGATCAATGGTATGCAGACCTCCCTCATCATCCAGCGAAGCTACGGGTAGCAGGAGTCGTTCTCAGCTAATCTATCGCGCCATACGTTGGTCCGATCGCAATAGCGGTTCCACCAGTCCCGAGTTCAAGCATGAGTTCATGGCCGCTCTTGGTTCAAGTCTACGGTTATGGCCAGCTCGATGTCTGTATATGGCCTCGACTGTTCACTGGTAACTGAGCGGGAGTCGAAGCCAAAGTTTGCGGTTATAAAGCAGACCGTGTTCTTACCATACATTCCGTAACACTAGGAAGTTACCTCATCTCGGTGAGGGGTAATATTAAGGTAGGCAGGGGTAATCTATCGCAGCTCCGACTGATCAAATTCCATGCTACCCCCTCCGAGATGAGGTCGGGACGCAGGTGAAAACGCGAGATTTTTCGTGTCTTTGTTTCTTAAACTCCGTGAGGCCGTGGTGGCAGGACGCATTACCGACCCTGAGTCAACACGGGCCCCTCTCGGGTTTGAATCCTCGACGCGGCAGTCGGCCCATACCCAACTCAGGTCTTCATCGTTCCCTTGGGATCATAAATGGGTATACCTGGCTTAGGCTGGTGTGTGTGTGTGTGTGTGTGTGCACGTATGGAAAGAAATGGTACACATACCGTATACAAGGTTAACAGACGAGGCAAGATGAGCGTCAAACTCTCTCCCCGTAACACATAAATAGTAATCACGTACACACACAGCCTTCCAACAACTGCCTACGTAAATACAGGCCACATACCACAGGTATGATTAGGATTTTCTTAACTACAGAACCGAAGGTGTTGTTTACCCTGTCAGGCTATCAAACCTTCTTCCCTTTGTTTCAGGACCCCATAACCTTCCCTTTCTCCCTCAACCTACATCACTTCTTGGTCGTCTTATTGCTGACTCATTCCCCGTGATGCTCACGTGGTTTACACGAGAAACATCAATAATTCCTCCGGGAATCCACAGTACAGACTCATTACAGACGCTCAAAAGATGATAAGGGATTTATTGCAAAAAAATCATAGATATGCCCTTCCATTATGGCTAATGAAACGTGTCTAAGAAAATTACTCATTCATCCACATTTATTTATCTACGGGTGGATCTACAGTTGATTTGGTGAAAAGAACTCGTGTTCTGGTTTCTTAACGTGACACTTGCTGTCTGGTGAGGAGAGGTACGTCTTCAGCATGAATTTATGTTCTAAATCCAATACATAAGTACTGCAGTGATGATAGCATAACAAAACTTAAATCTATTAACCTCCCACGTTCCCTACCACTTGGACACGACTGAGTGGCCTCTAGGCGTGATGGCCTGGGTTTTGCTTTGATCCTGGTCAAAGGCCAAGACAGCATACCCAAAGGCCACGCTTTCATGCTCAGAGATCTGACTTTATTCACCTTTTTTTCACTTCATCATTTTCATAACAAAGAGTTTGGCTGTACATCTAGTACCTCTCAGTGGTCATCAGCGTCAGCCCTCTAACATCTCAATTACCACGGTTTATTCAGGACCTTTCATAACATTGGCTCGGTGTGTGTCAACCGTTCCGGCCAGCTGCCCCAGCCACACAGACCGTCCGTGTGCGTCAACCGTTCCGCCCAGCTGCTCAGAGCCACACACACAACGCCCACCCTCTTAGGAGGTATGTTTACCATTCCTTTATGGTCAGTGCTCCCAGCCTGGCTCTTGCTTGACACCAGCTCCCATCTCCCGCCGTTGCCACAGGCATGATGGCTCAGTGAGGCGCAGAGCAAGTAAGGCTAGAATGATTAGTTTTCTGATTAATTACGATAAACGGAAAGATACGTAATCGGCGTTATGACGGTGATTAACAACAACTATAGCTCATTACATTATCGGCCCCAGAGAACTTAATGACATCTCCCTAATGCTGAATCGTAACCTTTGCCCAATCAGCTATTTCTCATACCTGAGACGGGAATATGAATGGACGTGTACAGGGAACTTCAGAAGCTGTAGGCTACGCTGCTCTCGTCCTGCCATTATCAACGTTACAGGGAAGCGCACAGTCAGGAGCTGATCATGTGACAGACATCCCACATCAGGTGTCAAGAATGAAGATCTCGCTGGAGGACGTGAACCAAGGTATCCCAACCATCCGACTATGAAACAATTCGATGAACCCTTTGAGCACGACAGTAACGGTTCTTGACCCAACGGGTATGACCCATAGACGTGATGGCCTGGCTTTTGACCCAACCCTTATGAGCCAGGTCTGAGGTCATGCCAAGGGTCGTACGTTAGTACTGAAAATGTCGTGCTCTGGTGGACTATGAGTAAACGACGACCCGTAGGATGAGTAAGCAGACGACACATCTCTAAACGAACTAATGACATCTAGGTTGTGGTTCCGAAGCTATGGCCCCTGAACCTGAGATTAGGCCACTGGCAAGCTTATAATGGCCCATAATTAGGATATGGTCCCTGTACCTGAGGTTAGGGCATTGGCAAGGTCATATACTCACTATTTCTTGTAATCTGATAACAGAAACGTTCGGTGTCCAGTTGAGAGAGAGCAGGGGGAGTGGCTCGGATGGTTCCTGGGTAGGATGGGCGGTGGAAGCCTAGAGGGCGGCACGTAAAGGCCGCATATGATGAGGGACTCTTGTTTAATCAACCTGAAGGACATCGTGAGGGAACAGATAACGAAGGAAGAAAACGGAGCCATATGGAACGGAAATATAATGTACATGATGGATTCTGCACGTCTCCCACTCATGTATGAGTGGCCCAGTTGAGATAAAATTCGGTGGAACAAGGAGACGAGGACCAGAGGTCCAAATCTGCGAGTAATGGAATATAGGTAAAAAGGAGATATGCAGTTTAACAGTCATATCGACATGCATAAAGAGAAAAAAGGTGGATCCTGAAGGAGACAATGAGACAGAGAATAGAGATGGAAGATAAATTTAAGTGTAAAAGATGTACTGTATAAGAAAAAAGATAATAGAGAGAAATATAGATAAACCGATTTATAAATAAGCAGAAAAAGAGATGTAAGGAGATCAGACGAATGGTACCAAAGCTGTGTTTGCAGGAACCCGCTGGGGTTGCGACACATCTAATCGTCATTTGGCCCAAGTTGAGCTCCCAGACTAGGGTGAGGGCGCACTAGAAAACCTGTGAGGCGAAGTGAAGTGGACTAGGAGAACCCTTGATCAGCACGATGGAGGAGGGTGGAGTATAATGAAGGGAAGTGGCTTGCGATTAGCGCATTGGACGAGGAGGGCTCGTGCTTCGCATGATGGACGAGGGAGTCTCGTGATTAAAATGATGGAGGTTGAGGGCTCGTGATTAAGGAAGATGGACGATATGAGCTCGTGATTGACGCGATGGAAGAGTAAACCTGTCGGTTAGGCTGATGGCCGAGGATGGCACGTGGTTAGCATGATGGACGAGGAGGTCTCGTGGTTTAGAATGATGGATGGGTCTTACTCCAGCAGCAAGGGTGACCACAAGGTCAGTAGCGAGAGCTGGGACTCTATAACGTGACTTATTGAGACGATGCTCACAGTCCACGGCTCTCGCACAATGAAGCGCTTTCCCAACCGCACCCCTAGCGGAGGTGATGCTGCAGCAACATACTCGCAAGTACAACTACCGACGCGGCGGAAACTTCAGTAAAACTATCTCTAGGTCAAGAGAGAGAGAGTGAAGACCACACGAATTAAGTGACGTTAAGGCGAACACAAAACAACACCGTACATCCAACATCCTCTATTTTCACTTCCCGTCTTAACACTTTTTCCTTTGATTTTCTTCTTCCTCTCAACATTACGCGCCACACGTTTTCCCCAGCAGCTAAGTGCCCTCTTCCATTCTTAAAAAGCAGGTTTTCCACCTACCCATACTTCCACCTACAACCACATTTTTCTTCTTTCATTTAAAGACCCCCTGGCCTCAAAACAGTCTACAGCATGAAGAAGATGAAATCAATTAACGAAATCAAGTGTAACACACCTTAAACTGTCAGCATTCGTTCGAATTAAGGTGTACTTCTTCATCAAGCAAATTAAATAAATATGGAAAATAAAAAGATATGTAACAAACCCGAGTGAGGTAAGCAGGTGAGTCAACTAAATAGGACTCAAGCCTAGTGCCTACATAGATGGGTCGCGCCGTTCCATATGTTCCCTAGCTTAAGACGCTGTTCTTCCTCCCGCCGTTACCAGACTCTCATTTTCTATTTTCTACCAATCCATATGCCTTCGCACCTTATCCACCGACATATCAGTCCTACACGTATCTCTGCCTATCCTAGTGTCTGTTTACCCATGCACATAACCACTTACTCATTCTCACACGAACACACATCCATTTATCCACCTATATACAAATGTATAGCTTCACGCATACCTATCTATCCCAACACAAATTGACCTACTCGGCTCGAAGGAAACAGCAGCAAGCGAAGTGTATACTACATACATTCATATCGTTACAACTCCTTGTAAGAACCTTTTTAAGTCTATTTCCCTCTTTCGTGTCAATCTTCCATTTCAGAGTCAACTGTCGCAACAACACTTAACACACTGAATCCTCAACACAGTCAAACAATTACGACGACAATGAATAAGTAACTGGTGAAGCCAAGCGAGCATTTTAAAGACACACAGCAGTAAAATAAAGAAAGTGCCGCGCCAGGAATTCCTCTCTTAATCTTCCATCGTGTCATATTTCACTCTCCGTCTTCAACCCTCCCTCCACATATCGAATCCAAGCTAGGAACAGGTGAGCCGTGTCATTCAACACGGGACGAGTCGGAAAAGGACTAAGACATAAGAACGAAGATAGAAACATTTCAAACAGACACTTATGAGAATATATATATATATATTCCTGTTTCTGGTTAATGAGCATGGCTGGCCGTTTTCTCTGTGAGTTAGGTGGACCAGAATCGCCGGAAGACAACAGCCTCACCTCCTGAAGACTTGAGACGTGTTGAGGTTCAGGGAAGGAGGTTGCGGTGTGGCCTCACCAGTCTTGTGGCTGACGTAGCTATGGCATGTCTTCTTGAGGTGCAACTGGTGCTCACCAACCCATATATCCGTCAAGAGTTTCGCCAGCAGGTGAAGGGTGGCTTCAGAATTAAACTAACATATATCAAAGACTGGTTAGCTGTGAGGGTCAGGTGACGGCAACCTATCCCAAAAGCATTCGCACTAGAAAAGACGAGACAGTTAAAAGACAGTTTAAGTAAAGAGCTTCAATACTAGGGACAGCACAGTAATACAAAAGTATATTAGGTAAGGCCTTCGACAACGTGTGAGCGAGCGACCTCCAGTATAAACTGTTACAACTACGCACACCAGAAATTAGTGTGACTTCCTTAACCAACGTCCCGCCGCAGAAACCTTAAACACAGAAACATCATCAGAATCTCCCTTACTAAGCGGCCTCCTACAAGGTAGTGTACTATCACCCACACTTTACTTACCCTACACAGTTGACATCCTGCCTTCAGAAGGGAACAAGAGCAAAAAAGATCTTTTACGTAGATGGCGCCTCACAGACAGCAGGCTCCAGCACCACACTGACTGAGCTCACTAACCTTGCATGAATTGTGAGTCCAAATTCAACGTTGACGTAAAAGACTGGAATACCAAAAACATACGCAGGTTTTTCATAGTCGTTGCCCCAGGAGAAGTGAAACCTTGCTACACAGTAGCACAAGGAAACCTGATACAACATAAGGTGCAAAACGCTAAGTCGCACAGCAACATCACGGGAGGTTTTTGAGCAGAGGGAAAAACGACCCAACTGAATCTTTACAGAATCTGGCGCCTGCTGATGATATAACAACATCTTTAAGAGGCCATGTTTCTCCTCACACCAAACTACTCCCGTCCACTTCCAAGTGAACAACAAATCACGTTCGTGCTTTTGTTGTAATATGTACGAAACGAGGCACTTAACTTCGTCACTTACGAAAAATACCCAAAGACTGGAAATACTGGAGACAGTTATCTTAGACCAACTGGCACATGATCAAGAGGTAGAGACTCTGAGACATGGTTGAAAATTGGTATTAAGGTCTAGCCTTCGACCTTGAAGCTTTTTACGTCCAGCACAAAGGCCAGGCCACCATGTCCAAAAAGTTGTATCGTTGTGCTAAAGAATCGTGCCACGGTGCTCACGGGTCACAGCGACGATCGTATTCAAGAGGGGTGTCAACGCGTTCCCTGCACAAGATCTGTGCTAAAACTGGAGTCCCATCGTCAGGGGTTACAGCCTGTGTTCATCACGATGTCTTTTGATTTATGGGATCACGCGTTATGTGTGGTGGAGACCACATGTCGCGTGCACTTGCTCCATCCGCCCTCTAACCCCAGCCACTGCTGTTGCCACAGACCTCACCTCTGTTGCCAGCCACGCGCCCCGCTTCCGACCCCGTTTCTAACTCATCCATTTAACACACGCTCACTCGTTACCAGCCTCCCGCCACACCTTCCTTGTTTTGCCATCTTCTGCACCAACAACAAACGGATGATTTCAACCCCTACGAACAGGACGATACGAAGGTAGCATGAATGCCCTCTATCCTTTTTCAGTATGACTGTCTTCCTGTGTCGTTCTGTCCATCTGTCCGTCTCCGTCTCTATCCGAAAGTAGGTTACTTGTGTGAGTACAGATGTGTGTCGGCTTTCTGGCCACCATTCTCCAGAAGCGGTAGGGTGTGTGTGTGGGTGCTGCTAATATTTACTGTGATGATACTACGACAGGTGGTGAAAATACTAGAGTAAACCAAAGAACCTGCTAAATGACTACGCTCCATACCTTGCTCTCTATTTGCACACTGGTAAAACTGAAGAGGGTAAAAGGAAAGCTTCTCACAGGAGAAACACGCCATAGATTTCCTTAAAAGAAAAGTTCTAAACCTGAGAAGGATCACACTTTAATTTCGGTTCTTTCTAACACCGGACATTAAGTTCAGAACCAGCAAAGAGCCAACATAAACACAACGCTCTAAGAAAACCTTCCTACTACGTGCACGACAGATGCAAGTGTGTTCTGAGCCAATCTTTAAAGAACTGAGATTACATTGGTACTGGAGTGTATGTTACGTACATTACATAATCACAAAGTTATTCGGTAAAAGCGTCAGCTGGCTCAGGAGAGTCTTAAAATTGCATGCGCTTGTAATAGCTGAACGTCTTTGTTCTGTACAGATCGTATCCAAACCGTAATTCACCGCTCAAAGCATTAACATTGTTGAATTTGCAGCACTGTACACTTTCACTAATCTACTTTCAGATATAAACTGACAGCTATCGCGAGGGAACTTTATGTAGTGCACCGAAGCGTAGTTCCGAATATATCGCCTGCCAGCCTTGTGGAATTACGCGCGTGTAAGGGTGCGGGTGAGAGGCGAGCGTCAACCTCAGGTGTCTTGCTAGTACATGCAGGGAGGTCTGGGGAGGGAGGGGTAGCCTGGAAATGCGACCACACTACGCAAACCTTAACACAATGTTGTATACAGGGTGGAACGGGTGGGGGCTGGTGGATGTGTGTGGACGGTGGTGAGTAGAGAGTTGGGATGGGAGTTGCGGGTGGATGGCTCACAGAAGTAGCGGAGGTAGGGACGGTTCTGATAGAGAGAAGGGTGATACACTGACGCCCACAGTAAAGACTCTAAAGGGTGGAGGTTAGAGTGGCTGGAGAGTCAGCATACCCAGTGGAGGCGAGGTAGGTCCCGATCAAGCTTGATGACAATCAAGGGGAAGCCCCCCGAGAACCACTCGGCCCTTCTCGACCTTTGGTGCCGTTACGATTCAGCGCCGGAGTCATGACTTTGTTAAGTTACAGTAAAGAAAAAAAAGTCGTGTGAGTTACATGCTGTCAAGTGGTCAGGGAGAGACGAGAGAGAGAGAGATTCTGTGCACGTTTGTGGAATGAATGCCAGCAACCCACCTGCAGGTGAGATACTAACGAAAGTTTGGCAGAGGGAGCTCCTGTTAGGCGTTAGGGAAAAGAATCCTTACCGGGACTTAAGTCAGTCTTTAGAAATAAGAGAGCAGTCTTCCTGAGAGTGCAGAAGGCAAAGGAGAGGGGTAGATCTGCCGCCAGGAGGATTAAAGTTAAGAAATAAGTAACAGATGATTTAGGAAGTACGAGGCATGGGATGGGGACACAGAGATACAACAGCACTGAGTACTAGTGCATACAAGGACGCGGGGGGAAGAAGGTCCACCCTGAGGGTTAAGTTTGAGGAGGGGGCGGAGCATGTGGGCGAAGGAGGAGGTGCTGGAGAAAGTGATGGGCCACCACGCCCTTGTGGAGGTCGCTACGACGCTGGGGAGGCTCGACCAGCGGGGGTTTATAAGACCAAAGGCTGCTGCCCCTCACCACACTCACCATCATGTCGCTCAAGGTAGGAGGAAGTGCTCCAGCTGACCATCGTAGCAACACATACACCAGGCACTACCTGTCTCGGTTTAACTACCGAGTTCTCGTTAAATTCATATTTCCAAGTGCTACAGGGAAAAAATATCAGTGACTCTTTTTATATCATTCTTGCACTTTTTGTGAGGTGAACTCGATCTACGACAAGCTAAGATCAAGGATTAATAAGATCTACTGACAATATCAGTTTCAGATCAGCTGACTTAATCATGTTTCCCTCTCCAGTGTTATTCGTTCTACAAAGCCTAACTTAAATAACGTGAATAGTATTCACAGACAAAAGTTTAGTCATTAACAAGTAAAACAATGGATACAAATTTCAAATTCTAGCAAGCATTGGTGACATCAATAATATCATCACCAGTATTCTCACACGAATGGAAATTACTTTGTTGAAATCATTTACATCTCGTGCTCCGCATTTAATTAGATACATATAAACATTGCTTAACAATTATATTATTTCTATACGAATAATAGAATAAACTAGTTAGAATGACCATTTATTTTTAATAGCTCTCAGATCGTGACACATTAACACAGTGCGAAATAGGTACCATTAGCGGAGGCCTGGGTATGGCGGTACAGTGTGTGTGTGTGTGTGTGTGTGTGTGTGTGTGTGTGTGTGCAAATGGTGCCTAGCCTGTGTGTGTCCTCGGCAGGCAGGTGCTGCCGCTAACGTCATCATGTATGCGTAACAGGCCTCACCCTCAGCTCGTCTATTTCTCCCCGTCAGGTCTGTGTGCTTGCTGTGGTAGCTGCCGTGGCGTCGGGAGCAGCACCCCCCATCTACCCTCGCTCCCCAGCCTAGCAACCCCCCGCGCCCTCCCCGCCCCCCCCCGCGCCCGACCCGCCTCCCCCAGAACCCTACCATCACCCTGAACCCATCTATGACGTAAGTACTGTTTCCTTTTTGTCTATAAGTCTCGTGTAATGTTCATGGTCCCGCACTACATGCAATTTATGTCGCGACCCATCGCGTCCGTGGACATATTCTTGTTAGCGTAACTGAAGAACAACACATTGATAGACATTCTGTACTTACACCATAGTGGAACCCTGTGGAGGTGACGAAAATATTAGATTTCGGGACGCGAATACATTTGCATCTGACTTTGGGCTGCAACACTCGAATGCCGACAGACATCAAGCTTAAATTTTATGTGTTAGGCAAAGACAATTATTCTGAAGTTCATATTTCTGTTTTTATGATCTTTTTATTTATTCTCCCCCTCTTAACTCGGCGGGACAAGGCAAGTGACTCTAGTTCATGCTCTATATACTAGTAGTCCACCAGTATAGCTGTATTTCGTGCCACCAGTCTAAGCCATGGGGCCAAAGCCTAGCAGGGCGGGCGTTCATGTCTTGACATACAGTCCCGTTCCCCGCAGTATCTGCTGCCTGTGCTGCCTAAGTGTATATGCAGCCAAGACTCGTGTAATGAACGGTCGACCTGGCAGAGTACGTGGTCCGTCACTGGACACATGATTTAGTACTGCGAACCTCCCTGCCACTAACGTTTCGTTGTCACCATACCCGGGTTCGTGTGAAAACCTAACTGTATCACAAGAAAACAACAGGTAAGAAAACAGATGCCGATTTTCAAGCCAACCTTTTGAGCAAGAATGTACTGGCATACGTATGGTATCATAGCAAAACCTCTGACCAGGCCTTTTGAGAGTTAAGTCAAAAAGGCTCAAGACATTATACCCAAGGTTTGAATCGTCCTTCAGTGGGGTCGCGCTCTACCGTGTTCCATTGGCTAACCGTGCAGAGTGGTCCAACTATGGGCCCGCAAGCTCTGATATTGATATATGGATTTATTGAATTTCAGTGTCGAAGAAGTTGGGCCACCCTGTGCTAGGCCTTGAGTCTTAAGAAAATGGATATATATACAATTATACATAATTCGAATTTAATTTGTGGCCCTCGACTTAGAAGTTTAGTGCTGAAGTGGCCCATAGTGTCGAAGAAGTTGGACCACCCTAGGCCGTTAACGTAAAGAAAGAATCACTCTGCAGTGACTGAATGCATATATAGTGATTGTCTGGGAAATATTCTAAAAAATCTGCCACTATATAAGAGAGTAAGTGTTCACATCGAATGTCTCCGGTGTGGCGCACATTAACAACAACAAAGAAAAGGCAGTGAACACATCGAGGGGCATGAAAGTAGTAGAATTGTGGTGTTAAATTGGATTTCGATGATCGTCAACTTTATGCGACCATGCCAACATCATTCGCCATGTCGTACAAACTATATCGAATACTGATAAAGAAAAAAAACTTTTGAAACACCGTTTGCAATCAAGCCTGATTCATAATGACAAACGGCAACTTTAGAAGTTTGAGACGAAGTACAGTAAAATACGATAACTAATATTTAACCAGAAAAGGTATAACCTAGTATTATGTACGCATGTACCGAAAAATAACCCCTGCATGACAAGATACCACATCTATAATTTACAAATACGATAAAATTTTCTCTATTTCTCCGTAATTTGAATAAAGGTATTTAACAAATAAAGATCATCAAATCGCCACGTATTTCTGGACGCTTCACCACATGTGGCGAGTGGGGAACGTGTTGGATAACACTGCTAGAGGAACCAGCGCGTAATTTAGAGTTTCCGGGAGAGCTTCGTCCCCATCGTTACGGCCACAGCTGGTCAGACGACGTTATGTTTTACGTCACGTTGTGTCCATGCTGGTGGAATGCCACGATCACCCTCCAACACATTACTGCACCCCTCAAACGCCACACCCATAACTGAATCTCTCAATTCGTTTTAAAACAGATTCTTTGCCGTATCTATCTACGTTCTTACGTTTAATGGTAATTAATATAGAAAACATAATAATCTTCCTAATCACATTCTGCAGCTGGTTACGGGGAAGGTGTACGACAACCGATACTAGCGCGAAGCAGGTGGTGGATGGAGGGAAAGTGTCGTATACACCGCCACCTTACCTCACCAGCACCCGACAATGGTTCCCTAAATTACCGAATCGTCGCCAGAAGCTCTTTATGACTTTCTCAACCGAGAGACATTTGACTATCTCCCTCTCCATCACACTGGCTGTAATGTCACCGCTCACAATCACCACCGGTAGTTATGAGTACTAATGCGAGCCGCAAATTTCACTTGTGACGACAGTGATTTCTGAAGATGGTGTCGTCGGAAAGATTCTCAAATTCAGCGTGAGTAACGGGCGACTGGCGTCCTTTCATGCTAGGAACATATGACGTCGCATTAACAGTAACTTCAACCGCAGTTCTTGGCCGCACATACTTACATATCCTTTTAGACGACTTAGAGTACACAAGACAACGAGAATGTTCTAAACAACTGAGGACGAACTGCTTTTAGAAGTCACAGCAGTTTTGACGATAACAAAGACGGGTTCAGTGCCATATACTCAGGAGACGGTAAGATAACACAGAAACGAGAAACAAACACGACATATTGTAGTTACCTTAAAGGGAGAGAGGGGGTCCAATGTCTACAGCTCAGAGGGTGAAAGATCGTGCGAGGACAGATGGCTGACAAGGCGGACTTTCTTACAAGCTTGGTATATAACTCTGTCCCACCAGGCTCTCCAGCACTAGACCTTGGTTTCCTTAAGGCTGTTGTCCTGCCGACGTCAAGGTAACAGACAGTCCTTTCACAGACGCCAGACGGAAAGTTAAGGAATCCTTCCTGAAATGTATCGTAAAACAATTCATTGTCATTTCCGACATTTATCTAAATTCACTCTGGTTCTTTGATCCCTTTTTCAGTTCGTTATAATCATTAATGCTATAATCGTCACCCTTAGAAGAATGGTCAACAACAAGGAACTGGAAATTTACGCTAGACACCCTCAATATAGCTATAAAAACTATCTATATTATACCAAAATGTCCCTTGATATTACTTTACGAACTGCTTGATATGGCTGCGAGTGTGTGAGACCATTATCAGGACTCCTGTCGCAGTAATACCTGCGTGTATAAGTCTAAGGCGAACGTACCAGCTGTTCAGACTCAACCTCCACATATGGGCAGTAATGAGAGACCTGTCTTCGAGGCAGGTTCTTATGAGATGAAGAACTACCTTGTGCAGGTACCTAAGGTGTTGTAGCTACACGATGCACAGGATAAGACGATTATAATCAGCCGTGTTTCTCTCCGAACAGGACCCTCCCAAGTACGAGTACACCTACGACGTCAACGACGACTACCGCAAGGTGAAGTTCGACAAGACCGAGTCGCGCGACGGGTACAAGACTGCCGGCTCCTACTCCGTCAACCTGCCCGACGGCCGCAAGCAGATCGTCACCTACAGCGACAACGGTGACGGCCTCCTGGCCGAAGTCAAGTACGAGGGTGACATCGTCGTTGACTCCTACCCCGCCCATCCACCCGTCTACCCAGTCGATCCCTACTTCCCCGCCTACCACCCAGCACCCTCCTACCCTCGCTACCCATCCTACCCCGTCCCTGTTGAGGAAGCTGCGCCGGTAGAATCTGAAGCACTTCAGGAAGCTCCTCCCGTAGAGGCCGTAGAAGTTGAGGAAGAGGCACCTGTTGAAGAAGCTGCCCCCGCTGTGGCTGAACTCGTTGCGGACGTTCCTCCAGTGGTTCAACTTGCTGATGAAGCTCCTGAAGAAAATCCTGAAGTTGAGAACGAAGTTGTGGATGAAGTTGACGAAGTTGAGGGTGAAGTTGAGGGCGAAGTTGAGGACGAGGAGGTTGCTAAGCTGGACGCTCTCGACGAAGCTGAGGAGGAAACGACCGAGGCCGCTGCGCTAGTCACCGAATCCACAGAATCGTAAATAGTGATGGGGACAGGAACAGACGCACATGACACACATTAGCTCTTCACGCGACCTGTCCTCGAGGCGTGTCTACGAAAGGCAGAATGGTCACATCCTCTGCTGATACCAAAAAAGATTGAAAAAAAAAACCGTAGAATTCTGTCTCTTGTGAACACTGCCAGGGAGGACGGACACAGTCGCGCAAGCTCCTGTTGCAGCCTTTGTCACGAGCAGCGTCGCGACAACAGCAGAAGCAGATAACGGTCATCCTCTGTTTATATCACCGTCTGACCTCTTACTAAATCTTGATACCTTTATTATTTATCAATTCTGTTGTAAGAGCAGGAAAAACATGGACTAGATACATTACTGGACATATTCGTTGAACAGTTGTAGGGCAAATAGGCTACGGCTGGGCAGGGGAGTACTTGGGAATGGTACAACCTAGCGGCCGATGCCTGGCGATGCTGATACGTCTCACGTTTTCTCATGGTGACTCCGTCGATGGCTGAGGGCACCACCATATCTCAGTTCACCACTGACTCGTCACCAAACGAAGGGCTTCGGTCGTCTCTAACTTCCACATGAAGACCTACAGAACGGATACGAAGTGCGTGTGGCGCCTTCGCAATCCGTTGTTCACTTGCTCAAACTCAGGTGTCTATTCTTTTCTTTCCCTCTTAGAGAGTAACAACCAACGTCCTGGTAATAAAAGTCAACTTCAAACAGGTCTGCAACAATGTTTCCCCATGATCATACTTTCCCTCTGTACTGTAACGCACATCACTGCACCTCTAGCTGGTCAGTATCCTATCTTATATTATGTAATATTTTTATAATAAAACTAGCTCTAAAGTAGGCATTCTATTTTGTCTCCTCCGCCTCAGTACAAGCACTCCTGTGACACACTTCTATGGGTGCCGAAAACTACGGGTCTCCCTTTGTGGTGATGGTCATCTGACAGCGCCCTTCCCATTAAAACATAGAGAAGTGGCCATCCCATCAATGTTCTTATGTTAACCAATCCTTCGCTGGCTTTTGGCACTGAGCGTCAATCCAAAGGGTTCTGGCGA
>JAUUDW010063931.1:0-10388 GCA_032361385.1 Panulirus guttatus
TGGAGTGAAAGGGATTTTGAGCGGTCGGGGCCTGAACATGCAGGAGGGTGAAAGGTGAGCACGGAATAGAGTGAAATTGAACGATGTGGTATACCGGGGTCGATGTGCTTCATTTCTGTAAGTGTTTATGTTCCAATATTAAATTCAGGTGATCTCCCAACTTTTCACCCATAACAAAGCTGACATCCTGCTTAAAAATGTAGAGCAGGAATAATAAGAATTACAAATGCCACTATTTGCAAGAGAACACAATTTGTCTCCAGTACTGTCACTCACCCTCATATTTACAATAAAGGGAGACATCACTAAACTCACCTTCACTTCACTCTTGCTAAACCTACATTCTCCTCAAGGGTCCTACTACACTTTCACCTTCACTACACTATCAGCTGCAGTGGACTTCAAGTCAAAAGCCATTCATTTAATCTTTACAGATCAGATGAAAGGCCATCTTCACTGTGCTCTCATCTTCACCACTCCCTTAATATCTCTGGCCTTTAGGTCACAGGAAACCTTTGTTATATATTGAGTTCAACACCACTGGCCTTTGACCTGATCCTTACATACATTATGAATAATTTGCTGAACAATTTCTTATCCTTGTAATTAACAGCTTAACACTTTCAAGCATTTATCTGTATAAAATGAGCCTTCTGTATTTATGCATTGAATTTTGCACCTCAATTTCAAAACTATACACTTAGCCTGGATGGTGTCTGAAGCAGCAGTGCATGATAATTTCTCCCCACAATCAGTCTTCCACCAACAATGCCAATGAAAGTACTTTTGAGCAAGTTTTCTTGAAAAGAAATGGAGTGGCATTTGGCTAGATTTAAAGGACCCGGCAAATGATGATCCTGAATTATTGGACAATGATCTGTCTTCAGGTTGTGTGAAGTGGTTATATGGATAATGACTCTTACAGCAACAAAGGTTGACTAATATGAGGCTGAAAAATGCTCTCTAGCATAACTGTTGGTTGCACCTGCCCAACCTTGACATGACTGTACTGTTATGGCTTGTACTTTTACAAACATATGGTTTTGCTGTTATGAAATTATCAATGAATGTGACAGATTATAACAAGAAAAGCTTTATTATGTAAGGTATAGTAACAGTCAGTACTCAATATTGCGGTGTAAGTAAAATATGCATAAAACATATGCACTTGACACTCATTTCTTAAGAAACTCCCTCACTTTGTTGTGCACTGTAGTGAAACATTTAATTCCATGTGAAAGTAGTGAACAAAAAATAATTCTGAAGTGACTTTTTCACTGTTATATGAAACTCTTTAAAACTGTAAGATTAAATAATCTTTTGAATGACTTGAAGAGTGGAATTTTAAGAGTTGGAGAGGATTACTTAGTGGGACCTTAAGGGGTTAAATGGCATTTTGATAACTACTAGCAGACAGTTCTCCTGATGTGGAGTTCTAGCGACAGGTAAGGTACAAGGAATAAAGTACAAAATTAATGCCAAGGAGATACGTATATTGTTGATTTTGAATTTTTGGAGTTAAAAATCAAACTGAACCAATATAAAGCAGGGAACCTATAAGAATATATTCACAGTAAACTTCTGATATTTGTTCTTCAAAGTTTCCATTTCCTTGATTTACAAATGCCTTTTAAGGTCATTCAGTGTTGAGAAGACCATGTAATGTTTAAGAAGCTTGCTTTTAACAAGTTTTACAGTAAAATTATTTTAAAGTGAATGTAATTTTTATATGTGCACATACTGATGAATATGCAAAAATATTTTGTGTATATACATCCCTAACAAATGCATGCAGAATGCATATTCTTTCTTGTTTTTAATGTTGCAGGCTGAGCTATCATTCCAAATCCTAGGAGACACCCAGGCCTGTAGGAACTTATCTGTTGAGATGGATGTCACTAGAATCAGGGGTGCCAGTTTTCAAAATATTGAGGTAAGTGCTCCTTAGGGTCAGCCTACATTCTCACAGACTTATTTGACTACAGCATATCAGGTGTCTTAAAAAAAAAAAGAGAGAGAAAAGAGTTTAAAGAACAATGTTCCATACACTAAATACTACTGGCTTTGCAGGCTGTGTGGAACATCACTTGGGAGCCTGGAGATAGAAAGCAGGACCAGGAGGATACACTACAGGTCTGGAAGAGTATCCGCAACCTAGAGGAAAACATGAAGACCAAAACCACTCGACAAGGTTACTCCATGAGTGTTCCGGGAAGTGAGGTGAGTTACTGAAGATAGTTAGGGGGTAAGGAAATTAAAGGAAATTTGATGCAACACATAGTAGGCAATATGAAAGGTAGCTATAAGCATGCTTCATTCCTTAGAGTTGTTTCAATGGGCTAAGAAGCTTTGGAATTTTTGAGAACATCTACTACATAAGATTATGATAAATATATGAGAGATCATCAAGAACATTTGCTTACTTTACCACTCATTACATATACCTTTCCTTATGATGGTTATGGAGGTCTTTTATCAACATAACTTTGCCTAACACCAGGATATCATCCTGCTCTTCTGCTGCATTAAACAATGTGCCTAAGGTCATGGATGTTAACTATTTTTTCCCTATACTGTACTTGCTGCAACATTCATTTTCACTTGTAGGATTTTAGGGTCTTTCCTGCTTGTCATACCAGTAAGAAACTATTTTTGAGTGCAGATTAGGAAACATGCCCCGTGATTTTCCATGTGCAAATTATAATATGAATATCACATCACTTCTCTTGAGAGTTCAGTACAGCTTCAACATTTTCAGTCACTCAAAGTAGTTCAAGTTCTTTACAATGTCTGTGCAAACTGTTGAGGACTTGTGCACTCTTTCTAACTCCACTGTATTGTTTGCCCAAAGGGATAATGCTATTACATAATATCATTCATTTACGAGAGTCTTAGTACCTAAAACAACATGTTTCACATCTTTTGCCATAACAGTCCATAAATTCCAGTTCGCCATGCTTTTGGGAGAGGAAAGTATAAGTGCTTTGTTGTTTGTTGAAGAAAGGTTCATCACACATTATTACTTCAAGGTCTTCCAAGATATCATAGTACTCATTCCTGTCTGGTATTCTGTACTGATTTTTCATTTCTTCACTTCCTTTGCAAAAGAAAAGTTGAAACTTTTCTCCACTGAAAAGCATGCAATGATAAGCGGGCCACTGGAGGACTTGATTTGTGCCTGTTTGTCTCCATTCATAGGAAGGGAGACACTGTTTTTGCAGTTTATTCTTTCCAACAGTCAACCACACGTTGCCATTCATTCTTTTTGGGCTGACTGACTTTCAGCCTGGTTGGCAAATACCTTGGTCAAATATGCCCTGACTCCCTTTCTATTTCTCTCCTCTGCAGTTTGTCCTGTGAGCATGATACATTTCTTGGAAATAAAGCATCTAAGACCCTGTCCAGCCTCATATTTGTTGAGGACAGCACCTTACACTTACCCTTAGTGAATTACTCAGTGGTGTTCACAACCACTGCTTGTCTTCTGGGCCTACCCTTAACCAACCAGCAGCTACCATGGGGCTATCAATAATGACCCACCTCTCAAAGCTAACACATTTCTTGGTGTTATGGTGTGATGGATGTGCCATCTCCTACTTACAGCCAGCTTTTATGGATCAGAACTCCTTTCTTTTCATTTAATTTTCAGTTATTTTGATTCTGTACATATATATAGATTTATCTTTTAACTTTCTATCTATATCTCTAATGCCTTACCCTCAACAGGCCACTGGCAGAGGGCAATTCTAGTACAGTGTTTGCAAAGGCTTCTACCTAATGTTCCTACTGACTACTCTATGTAATGTTTCTGCCTAATGCTCCTACCTACTACTTCTGTCTATTACTCCTACCATTTTGCCAAAAGGCAGGGCTAGCACATAGTGATCACCGCAGGAAAATCCTGTGTTACAAAGAATGAGCTGTGTGAGTTAAGTATTGTCAGGTGTTATGTGTGACAAGGAGAGATTGTATATTTGTGGACATAATGTCAGTAGTTCACATGTGGGTGAGGCAGAAAGAGAAGACAGCTACCTGGGTCACAAAAGTGCACCATACAACCATTGAAGTTCTGGCTTACTACACAGCCATCACTAAACAAACCCCCCACCCCTATACCCAGGTGGGTAGTACTGGTAATATGCCTCCCTAGTTGTTGGCTGCCTACCAACTACTAACTACCACAAAGCTAATCAACCTTCAGAAAAATGCCAAGAACAATTATGGATGGGAGTGTGTGGAAAAAGTCTTAGATACATAATGAAAAAAAATTTACAATATAAATTTTTGTTATATCTGTCACATCCTGATTACTAAAGGATAAACCAGTCATCAGTGAATAAAACATGCACAGGATTACTCACCTGAAGGCTGTTGTCCCTTGCATATTGTTCAGACTTTTCAATAACTTTTGGTGTGGAAGGATAATAACGTGTGCCCTCTGGGAAGATTACCAGCCAAGTCTGTAACCAAACTTATCTATATTAATCTATACAAGAATTACAAGAGCAAGCAACATACAAGTTTATCCAAAAACTTATATCTTACTTCTGAGCACTTCTTTCTTTTACAATGAATTAATCACAATGCTCGACACTTAAACTTTGCTTAGGAAAGTACTGTGCTGAAACACTAATTACAGGAAGTTTTAAAATCTTTTTTAATTTTTTACCTCTAACTTTCCAAGGTCCAAAAATTTTCTGTTGAGTGACAGGTATGCGTAAACATCACAGAAAATATGAATTAGTTTTGTCTCTGGGAAGGTAGGGATTTATCACTCTGTTGGATGAAATCCTAACAAGAATGCACAGGCAAGAGGTAGTATCATAACACAAACATCAGTGGAGAGGCAATCGAAGACATGTTGGATGATGCATAAGAGGGAGGAGGCTGATGGACTGGGAAAAGAATCCAAAGGGGATTGCATGTAGCTAAACATGTTAGACTGCTTTCCCTTTCATTGCTTTTGGACATAAGCCTCATTATAGACAGCAAACACAATCTTAAAAGCATTTTAAAACAACAGATTTCTTTTTAGACTATGGTCCATATCTAGTGCCTCTGAACAGGAGCCATTGAAAAAAAAAAAGTCAGCTAACTTCCTCATGGTCATTTCCTCGACCTCAAAGGTCACCTCTTGCTCCTGTTTCTTCATCTTCATCATAAGTGGCAATTGCCTTCAATTTACCCATACTTAACTCATCATGGGAATCAGTGAACTGCACTAACCTCTAAGAGTGAATTTTTCTCAAAAATAGGAAGTTATTAGTAGGAATAAGGATCTCGCATACAAGTGAAACTGCCTAAGCTGATCTCATATAACTCAGTACCTACAAAATGAAACAAAGTTCTTCCTAATACAATCCTATCTCAGTATGTCCAGTTCTCAAATCTTTGCTTTGTCATTCTACCCTTCCTTTCCAAATCACTTCTTAACTAACTACCTAAACCCAGAAGAGAAATGAAAAGATGACCCTTGCTTCACACTTCAGCAAACTACATTCAATGATCCCCCTAACCCAACAAACAAACACAACACTAACAAAACACATTCACATCAAATGACCTGAAAAGCACTAAACAAACCCTCCCAACTCAGTCTTAAGTACCAACCCACTAGGCATTCACCCACCTGAAATCATTGTATTCAAACATGTATGAGTTACACTTTCTCATCTGCACTCTGGATATCACCTATCCCTACAACACTACAAACCATATCTCAAGACCCTTCACACATGCAATGCAACTACCACATAAATCTTACAGTTCAAACACCTTACACTCTCCTCACACAGACACACACACACAACATCACTGAACTTCATGACCTGTGATTATATCCAGTGGACATGACCAGCTTCCTAAGAGCTGCAGGAGCACCACTGGAGTTGGAAAGGACTCCTGGGGCACCAAGGTAAACATTTACTTAATACTCAACACACAGGTATCACATATGCTTCATTGAAACTGAAGAAAAATAAAGGTTATGGTGGGAAGTCATTAATCAGAGTAGAAAAACTGCATATGTAACAAGTTTCAAACCTTTTAACATTTCAATTCATAATGACATTCCACACTCTCTCCTTTCCCTGTATTAATCACATCTCCAATTAGGAAGCAGTGTGGTTCAGTTACTCTCACTAAATGATGAAAATCATATTGTGAAGCATCCTTTGAATGGGAAATGGAAAATAATGTCAACAATATGGAAGGAATATCAAAATCAGAAGTAGACAACTTTAATTTCAAATGTGATTTGTATAGAGGCTCCAAATATAAATGATCTTTTCAAAACTGGTGAGTAAATTTTTATCAATAGCAGGCAAGAGAAAAGGGGTACCTTGGGAGGTGCTGGGAATACATCCCTATTTTATCTATCTATTGATAGAATAGGGATGTATTTCCAGGTACATTTAGGCAGGAGCATAGGTAGTAGTAGTCAGGAGGAACATTAGGTAGGAGCCTCTGCCAACACTGCACTAGAGTTGCCATCTGCCAGTAGCCCATTAAGGGTGAGACACTAAAGGCTAAGAAGCTGCACTGAAGTTCACTAGTTTTGGAGAGACTATTGCCGTGGCCACCACCTTCAGGGAGTTCCAGTTGGGAACAAGCGTCAGAGATATTGATAGACAAATATCCCTATTTTTTCTACATAATATTAGGCGTGCTTTGCACGCACTCATATTATGTACAGTTTTCCAGGAATGCATCCCCATGCAAAAGAGGAGGGAAATATGTAATTAAGTCTGAAAGTATTCCTTAGAATATATAACAAAGTCGACATGACATTCCATGAGTGGTTTGAACAAACTCCCTCCTTTTCCGGATAAACTTTTCCATTGAGAAAGCACTGTGGCACTGTCACTTTCACTAAATGATAGAAATATGACAAGAGTGAGACATTCTTTAATTAGAAAAATGAAGGTGTTGGTAATGTAATCTGGATGGAATATCAAAATACAAAACACAACTTTCAGCTGTTGTGATCTGTGCAAAGGCCCCATATTTAAATCATCTCTACAATACTGGTGGGCAGACTTTCAATGGGAGAAGAGAAAAAAAAAAAACGACTTAAAGAGGTGTAAATAATGAATCCCTATTTTTCCTTCCACTTTTAGGGTACCTGACAAACATAATCCACATCTTGTGTGATGAATAATACTGTTTCCATGCCATCCAGCATTTCCTATAATTGTTAATCCTGATTTCATCTCGGAGTGATTTCAACCATGGATCAAGTTTTCTTATAAAATTTTCCATGGGTGTTCATGTTTCTTCAATTTCTGTGATGGCATGGTCATAATAGTGATTATATATGTCATCATCAACATTTTTTTCTTTTTTTCTTTCTCTTTTGTGCTGAACACTGGCTTATATTGGCTGATTAGCATCTGGTATATTTTCTTAGGCGTTACATTAATACTTATCTCCCACTTTTAAAGACCTAATCTCTGATTTTATGTTTGCTTTATTCAAACATGATAACAGTATAGGAATAATGAAAGAACAGAACTGTGTCCCCATCATGCCCATTAGTGCATTAATGATGGAACAGTTCATAACCCTTAATGCAGCATGTCTCACAAACAATCTGCTAAGCCTTTGATATAGCAACAACTCCAGTCTTAACTGACCTGACCATAATGATGATATCATCAATCTTGTTAAGAAGGGACATGACATATGGCAGTAGCAGTGTTGGTAGTCCAAACCATAGTTCAAGAATTTCAAAGTGTTGATAAGGCTTGATGGGAGTTGATTTGAGCAGCCTCTTGTAGTTGAAATAAGTTAAGTCGACTTCAGAACATGCTGAACTTGCCTACAGCTGCGGGCATGGAAAAGATGTAAAGATTTCAGTGGTACACCAACACTGGTGTTTGGGTAGCTGTTTCCATGCTTCAAGTGATACAGGGCAATGAGGAAGTAAGCCAGTGATGATGAAAGTTGTAAACACTGACCATGACCCTTCGAACATATGTCAGCAGCTCTGACTACTACCCACTGTCTCAGGCACTGTTTTACACCATTCACTTCCATTTCAACTGTCTCCTTATTCAAGCAGATCACAAATATATGATATGCCAAAAAAAAACATGTTCTTGTTAACATGGGGATTGTCTTCTGGTACATCAGGGGTTGAAGAAGGGTTAAAAGATGGGTCAACAGGCTGACCCCAAGCTGCCATGGAGCCCCAGATGCATCCTGTTCCCATGGAGGTTGAGGATGATGAAAATTATTCCAAAAGTCTTCCTAAAAGCTGCAAAAGTATGCAGCCATCAGCTTGTTGCAGACAGTCAATTGAACTCAGAAAATCAAACACATGCTGAAAAGACTTTATTTTATATGGAACTGTTCATCATTGACAGAAATCCCGGGAACAGTAAACAGTAATGGTTCACGTGACTCTAAGTCTTGACTCATCTTAACTTGCTTAATTTACATTTCATTTCTTCTACATAAAGCAAAAGTCAGACATTTTTTGTCACAAAATCTATGTAAAACTTGTCATATTCTCTCAATAAACATCATCCCTTAAATGAAAAGAAAAAACTTGCCAGCATCATGGCTGACCAAATGGGTCCTGTTCAGTTCTTCCATCCAATTGACTGAAAAAGTTTTCATGCCAAGGTAACAGAAGGTATAATGCATACACACACGGCCACTGGGTGTCTAAATGGCTCAATGCTGGTGGAAACCTTGGTAAAATTTTAAGGTCTGTTGGCATGCTAGTACCCAAGGCCTCTCATGGACCAATGAGGCACTAATCCTTTTGCCTATAAATATGTCATGCAAGAAAAGTTAGTAAAACATGACTGTACTCATAGTATTTATAATCTTGGAAAAAATCTACTACATACAACTGAGGCACTAGTCCTAGAGCCCATACAAGTTTCATGCAGGAAAAGTTTATAAACTTATGAGTGTACTCACTGGACTTATGAGCAAGAAAAATAATGTACTACATACAGTAGCTGATTAATAGGAAAAGGATTATATTTAAAGTAGGTGAAGAAAGAAACTGCTGCAGTATATTAGAGAATCTTGAGAATGGATATGTTGTGAATAGTTCAGGATTGAGGCTGAAGGGAAGGTTGGAAAGTGTTCATTCAACTAGACAATCTTAATAGGCTTTCTAATGTTTTTAGAAATGGTATTGTAAACTAAATCCTAGCCCAACATAAGTAACAGCATAAAGACCTTACGTCACAGATATACAAAGAAATCTAATGTTTTTAGAAGTGAAATTGTGAACTAAGTCCAAGGCCAATAGAAGTAGCAGCATAAAGACCCTATGTCACAGAGAAATTTTTTTAGCTTGTACAAGAACAGGAAGAGCAAAGTGAATGCAAAACTGAGCTAGGTGGAAGTTTATGAAAAATAGAAGTCAGACTGAAATTTGATTTGAGAGTGGGAAAATGGAAAGATGTTTTAGGAAGGACTTTCAGAGTGGACAGAAGACTGTTTAAACATAGGAAAATCACTGATACTCAGACCAAAGTTAAGAAAAATATGAGTATGGGCTTGTAAAGTGAATGGGTCTGTTGAAAATACAATTCAGCGTATTTCAATGTATGGAAGTGAAACAAGGAAAAACAATAGCAGCATGATGAATGGTACCAGCAGTTGACACATTTTTAAGATCAGAGGGAAGAATAAATCTAAGCTATGTGAGAAATGAGAATGTAGGTGAGAAAATGAGAAAGAAGAGGTTCAGAGGCAAAAGATGGAGATCTAAGATGGCATGGACAAATGAAAATGAATGAGGTGGAAGATCAAAAGTGAGGTGGGAGAAAAGTAAGCATGTGGATGAAAAATGTACTTGCACAGGAAAGTGTATGGAGTTAAGCCATAACATGGAGAAACAGAGATTCTGCACAGGAAGAGATCAAGAGTGAGGTGGGAGAACACTGAATAAGCATGTGAATGAAAGGACTGATAGCAGTGAGAACTGTATGGAGTTATGCAATGATATGGATGAATGAAGAAACATTCCGCGTAAGTTGTCCGGCTGGATAATGGAAGCCAGCACATTTCATGCAGATAATACATCGATATGGTATCATAATGCCAAATCTAAAACAGAAAGTACTAACTGGAATATTTGGATCTCTGAGGTACTCCAGGGCTCGAATCATTTTCTCTTGGTTAAATCTTCCACGTTTAACATAAATACATCCATGTGTATAAAAATAATGTCCATACAAAGGAATAAGTTGAAGTGTGTCTTTCATCACATAGCGTAGATGGCCTAGGGAACCTCCTCGGATGGAAACCATGTCAGCCACCAGCCAATCAACTGAGGAAAACATAGTACATCATTTTCTATACACACACACATACATATATATATATATGTATATATATTCATATACATACCTTTACCTTCC